>NW_019295181.1:0-20817 GCF_000500325.1 Leptinotarsa decemlineata
TTTTTACCTTTGGTTGAGAACCCTATTTATCGAGACATGCGCAATGGCTCAAAAAACGGGTACAGCTGGTATTTATCATCCTTGTCTATCCAGTAGCGTCGCGCACTCACTCTCTATCACTTTATTTTCAAGCATCTTTAAATTCAGGAAACTTTGATTTGCGGTACAAGCACCTCTATAAAATTAAGTACAGAAAAAAATGATCTTTAATGTGGTGTAAATGAAATGAATATTATTATTTTATCTGTTTACTTTTTTTGGAGCATTTAATCAGAGTCGTTCTAATCATTTTTACCGTTGGTTGAGGACCCTATTTATCGAGGCATGCGCAATGGCTCAAAAAACGGGTACAGCTGGTATTTAGCATCCTTGTCTATCCAGTAGCGTCGCGCACTCACTCTCTATCACTTTATTTTCAAGCATCTTTAAATTCAGGAAACTTTGATTTGCGGATTGTTTTTACAAGCACCTTTATTAAATTGAGTACAGCAAAAATTATAATTGTGGTGTAAATGTGGTGTAAATGAAATAAATATACATAATAAACGAGGTAGCGTAGAGGTAGCGGCTAAACAATCAGCCACAACTGTGACTTTTCAAATCTTTCGAATACTATATTGTAAAGTGCTGTGTGCTTTATTTCCATAAGATGTAAACGAAATTAACAATTTTCCCAAACAGGGAAAAAGAATTCGGGGAGGACTCACCAATGTATTTTATTCTTCCGGTGATTCTGTTACCAGCTTATCTGCTTTGTTTGAAATATCTGGACTCCTCCTTAGGCCCTCAGGTTAACTCAATCCCTTTTTGGTGCACAGGATTTGACTCATCTGAACTTTTTCTATCCAGATAGATCCCTAGTGCGAAATGGGGTAGTTTTCAACAAGATAGGACTCCTTCGCATTGCATAGTATCAGTCCGGCAGTTCTAAGATGATAACTTTCCGAGTCGATGGACTGGAAGAATGTAGGCACCTAATGAGGAGACAAAATTTGATGCTCAGTCATAATATTTGATAGAGTGAAATTGTTTAGTTTCACTTCCGATGGAAATTAGATACAAACCAAAAAAAAATATTTTTTGAGGCATTGCTCATCGTTGTAATGACAGAAATATTATATGGTTGGAAGAATAGGAAGGCCTTTCAAAAAAGGTGTCACTCGACCATCATTTCCATTTGAGTTATGTAGAGAGGGTTGAATATTACTGGAGTTCTATCCCAACACCAATCCGTTTTTTAACACCTCGACACGTGTTTCAATCACCAAGTGATTATCTTCAAGAGGAAGATTAAACTAGATTTACATACAATGTTGTCCTTATTTATATCATATATACCTCTGCTAGATACCTGCATCTTAATTGTCTTAAAATAATTTTAACATTATGAGAATCTAGAACTGGCCAAACAATGAAAATTGAACACATGAAAGGGCATGGGATAAACCATTACTAGATCAAGCAACTAGTATTTTACTGAAGACAGCTTCTGACACTTTAAGAATCTGGTGCTTGGTTGAATGCTGTTCCTCTAGCATTACTTGGGACTCTATTGGATGACGACACTTTCAGACATGCCATTGAATTTCGACTTGGTACACCACTGTGTGTTCAACACTTTTGTAAATGTGGTGCATTTGTGGTTGAATCAGGTACTCATGGGTTGAGCTGCCGTTTCAGCACTGATCGCCATTGTGCAATAAATGATCTAATCAAAAGAGCTTCAACTTCAGCAAAAATTTCTGCGATTTTAGAATCCATAGGCACAAGTCGAGACGACGGAAACCGGCCGGATGGTATGACACTTGTTCCATGGAAAAACGGTAAATCTGTTGTTTGGGATACATTGTGTGGGTACATTAGCAACTTGCCATATTCCTGCTACCTCTGCAAAAGCCGGTGCTGCTGCCTCTTTAGAAGAAAGTTCCAAACTACGGAAATATCAGAATTTGGAAAATGATTATATCTTTCGCCCAATAGATGTTGAAACTTTTGGTGTTTTTGGCTCTGAAGCCAATGAAATTGGAAAAAAGGTAATCAATGAAACCCACGAATCAAGAACCACATCTTTTCTCATTCAAAAAATTAGTATGGCCATTCAAAGAGGATATGCGTCACTCAAGACGCAGGTACCTAGAACAGGTATCTATGGTATAAATAAGGATAGCATTGTAAGTTTGATCTTCCTCTTGAAGATGATCACTTGATGGTCAAAACTTGAGGTGTTAAAATAGCGGTTTGATGTTGGGAAAAACTCCAGTAATATTTAATAACTATTGATATCTCGTTTGAAAAAATAAGTTTTTCACACCATTGAATTCTACGTGAAAAAGTACTTCGATAATGTTTTCATAGAAACAAAAAATGTTTGACAGGAAAAAAGTTACAGCAACTTTTCGAAAATGCAATTTTCGAAAAACATGGTGTAACTCAAAAACGATGATAGATATCGATATGCGGTTTTCACCATTAAGTTTGCCATAAATTTTGACCCTCAGACACAGCCATCAGTTTTCATGTATCTAGTTTCAAAACAGGAGTTTCCCTTTAAAAGTGTCCAATTTGGCCCACTCTGTACAATATAGAAGTTCACTTTCGCCAAATAGTAAAATTTGTTTTTCCAGTTACGACGTTATTCTTGTTGGGTGCGATATTATTATCGATATGGTATTCAGTAAAAGCACGGGTTCCTTAAATCAATTCATAAAAAATACTAACCACAACATCGAAGCAAAATTATTGGAATGCCGGAAGTTTTACGCTCGTAATTCCCTGTACGGTCACTTCCAAAATTCATTTCAAAATAAAACTTTTATAGAAGAAATCGTGGCGTTTTCACTCTCACGTGCTTTCAACGGCCTATTCGAAAGAACGCAACGTTTCACCGCACTTCCGAAAGAGACTGAGTTTCGCAAATTCGCATTTCGAAGCGTCGGGCGGTGATTCCAGCGGCATAGAAAGACGACATGACAGACTCGGTGGCGAAATTCAGATCGTATTCGATTCTTTGGAACCGAGTCAAGGTGACGAATTGCAGGTGGTTATTACGTCTTGTGCTCCTTTGACTGATAACGCTATTGTTTAGGCCAGGTATTATGCAGAAATGAAATTATATTGGAACCTAAGAAAAGGAAATGCATCCATTTTGGACGATTAATTCCAAAATATAGGACTAAGTTTCAACACCACCTTTCGTATAAACAAAGGGGAAATTTCTTTTTGGGCTCGCGCTAGTTGAAAACATTGAAATATACTAATAAGGTATTTTCGTCTGCTGATCACGAATATGAAATCAAAATTTGGCGCTAAAATCTACTTTCGGAGGTACGGCCACGGAAATGAGTTCCTCAAAAGTCGAAAAATCGACTGTTGCAGGAACTAGCTTCCGGTAATAAAAAACATATTAAACAATATCTTCTCACGGTGACATGCTGCGGGCCTTAATTCATTTTCATTTAGGTTTTTTATATACAAAACGTTTAGTTTCGTCAAAATTGTATCTCTGCCTGACAACTACATACTTTTGTAATGTATGTAATGTAAGGTTTTCACTAAACAGTTTCACAAAAACGCAAACTTGTTTCGCAACACGTCTGGCTCTTGCCCAAAACTGTATATTGGCCAAACACGGTGAACATTTTCCCAAAGAATTAAAAGCATAGAAGTAGTTTTGTAAATAGAAAGACCAGTTCCACATTTGCGAACCTACTTTTAACAGAAGGACATGAGTTCAATCTTAAATATGACATGTTACATTTAGAAGAGAAAAGTTTGAAACTCAATCTTCCAGAATGTTCAGAAATCAGGAGATTTAAGAATTTGGGTAATTTACTAAATGAACAAATAGAACTGAATAACTCCCCGTTACCAAATAGATATTTTTCAAATGTGGAAACTAGTACATAACCTCAGGTGATTTATCTCATTACAAACTCAGGTACACATAAAACCTTAAATGTAGAATAAAGTTAGTATAGACACGCCCGGAGAATTCACTGTATGTCGAAACACGAGTTGCGTTTTTGTGAAACTGAGAAAAGAGTTGTAGAACTGCTATTCGACTAGAGTATTCCATATATTTAAATAATTTCTAAAAAACTTTTCAACATTGGTATCCAAGGCAATATCAATGATTTTATTAGTTTTTGTCTAGCCGTTATGTTAAAGTGAACAGAGCAATACAATATCAACGAGTGTTCTGTGACAAAAGGAATATCACACGGTAATAGTGATAGGAATATCACACGGTATACTGATATTTTGACCCTAGGTTAATGATATTCTCGATTACATGATAAATGGCAAATTTTACCTTCATCCAGATGATACCATTGGGTATTCATTTCCCTCACAAGAATTCACTGACTGGTGTTATAAAAATAGAATAATCGTGAATGTGAATAAAACTGTATTGACTATGCTTGTTTTCACATTACATTAGGTTGAGATTGTTGAGAATGCTTTTGTAGTATCCTATATATATCCTACCCATGTAATGTATTACAAAGGATGACTAAACTCTATCTAACACCTTTTGATAGAACATTCAAACCCTGAAATTTCAAAAATGGCCTTCAGCAGAATGGTTATAGGAATATAAGCTGTTACGTCAAGTAAGTGTCATTGAACAAGAATAAGAAATATTACTGGAGTTTTTTTCCAACACCAAACCGTGTTTCGATCACCAAGTGATCATCTTCAAGAGGAAGATCTGTTACACAGAATACTGTGGTATTCATTACTACACCAAAGGTTCTAAAAACAAGAAATTCAAAGAAGCAGTATACCTACATTTCGAATAGAGATGCAAATAGTTATTGCACTTATCTTAGATAAAAAAATTCCATTGATACATATTTCATAATAATTCAGTTGCTATTCAGAATAAAGTAAACGCCTCTTCTCGGAAATTTCAGTTGTGTTCTAGGTATAGAATAAGGTTCCACACTACCATTAATATAATATCCGATCAAAAATACCCTGTATACTTTATTTATATAACCTTCAATCAATCTTAGACACGACATTGCACCTCAATTACTATGAGCCTTTTTTGGAAGGTATATCCATAAACAACACTTTGCAATGAGTTCAGTCGTAAATTAACCGAGGCCACACCATACGACGAGCAGAAATGCACGACAATATTAGATTTTATTGAAATAATATGGGCTTAGTATGATTTCAGGTCGAATCCTCACCCCAAACAAGGGTGATTTAAGATACCAGTATTACGCTGTTTGAGTGAAAGAAAGCGGTAGTCCTTTCCCTCTAGAAGTAGGAAAAAAGTTACTCTCACTTGAGAACTGAAAATTAGATATATAGCAATGCTACGCTTTTCAATCAGTCACTATTTTGTAAACAAAAGTTTGACAATAAGATTTCTGATTTCTTATTAATTTTTCTGATGAATTCAGATGAATCGAACCATTGTCTGAACAACTGAAGATATAAATTTTGAAAGTGGAAAACATGAAAAAAATTTAGAGGTGAACAGTTATTATGTGCAAATTATAGAATAATAATATAAACACAATAGGTACTGAAATTTACCCACTACGTTATACAGTCCGAGGCTTGAAGTGTTAATGGTAATATATTCAGACGCAATCAACTTCATTTCTCCAAATAAAATTCGATTCTCCAGAAGATTCCAAATCCTAAAGCCGGAAAACGAAACAGAGTCTGTTATTGATGGTAATAAGTGTAATAGAATCAGTTATAATTCTTATCCATTCAAAACCGTCAATGAATTTGAATAAGCTTATCATTTTTTTCAATTAAAAATCCATGCAAATACATTTCATTGGTAAAAATGTCAAAACATACAAGAAACATTTTTGTCGACTCTTATTGCGCCACAGCAGTAAAAACATTTCAGTTCAAGAAGCTGTAGATCAAAAACAAAACCTTTTCTTATGTTATTTAAAATGAAATCCACGGAACCACACCTTACGGACTAATTTATAGCTACCTAATGGAATGGGTCGATACTTGATGAAAATCTATAACGTATTCAAGTTGTGGGATTTCTACTGAAAAGTTTACAAAACCGCAACCCGTATTTCGCTATACTAGCTTCCTCAAAGATTTTCATGGAGTTTGAAGTCCAGTTGCTATTTCGTTCATCTGTTGATCATAAACTTCGAGATTCGAAATCAAAAAGGTGGGTTTGTACTACAAATATGAAAACTCAGCAAAAGCAACTGCTCGAATTTTCAATAAGAATCATCTGGACAGAAATGTAAGACATAATAAGTATGTATTGGAATCATAACATGAATTCGTGGCCCATCAGAAATAGCCATCAAAGAAGGAATTAATATTGGAGTTTTGTGTCACGTTACCTTGATGGAAAATTCACAGTATTAATTGCTCGAAGCATCAAGAGTAAGTCGAACAAATGTTTTCACAATTATTCATCGACACAAATTCCACTCTTACGAAAAGAAAATAACTCATGGATTGGACTAAGACAATTTCGACAGAAGAGTTGAATTTCGTGAGATCCTCTCGGAACGCGTCAACCGTAATCCAGTAGTAAGAGACCAAAAGTAAATCGTCAAAACTTTTGATACTAGTTACATATGCGATATACAAAAATACTTATTCAATACAGTTCAGGCAAAGTAACAAAAATGCATGACTATTGAATTAACAATAATTTATAAGTTCGGTTTTGTCGATTTAGCATGTAGTCGCGTCTGGAACAGCGGAACTCGGGTTCATAACTCCTCCATCCCTAAGACGAAAACAAGAGGGATACTGGTTTGTTTTCGGTATTTTCGGTATGGACGGGTCCTTCTTCTTCTTTTATGGGGGTGGTCCTTTTCTTATAAAATTTCCAGATTGCGAAAGCAGCGGCAGCAACCATCAAGAGGGTTATAAGGATGCTTGCAGAACTGGAGACTGCAGGATGAATTACTTTTGTGTCCTGGATTTGAAGAAACTTGGCATCGTCTTGAAGTTCATGAATTTTCTTCAGGTCTATGGATTTTAGGTGAATTTTTCTGGGTTCCAACTCTTCAGGGTCAATCTTGTTCATTTTGATTTCTGGAATGGTTAAAGGATGGCCTTTCACAATTTCTTTTTTGTTACATAATTTGAAATCTCCGATTGTGATTCCGCAGTTGAATGGTATTTCAACAAGGCTGGGTTCTCCTATGAGTGTGAATTCATCGCTTTGGCAGGTTTCCAGGATTTTCAGGGGTTTTTCAGCTGGGATTACTAATACGTGTTGACTGGAGATAGGTTCTATGATGGGGTTGGCTACGTAGACTCCGGCGGTGCGGCAATTTGGATTGTCGGNTAAAATGTGGAACTTTAACCTTGAATAACTTTTGTGCACACATAGGATTTATCGTGTTTGAAATTTATTGCAGTACCTAGTTGATCTGTCACAATGTTTCTTAATTTAAATTTCATCTGACTGAATATGTAGAGATTTCTTCTAGGCATCGCGACAAGCTTTTATTATAATTTCAATTCTGTAAAGTCATAAATGAATGTGGTTAATGTGATTTAAAATTTTATTTTGATCTTTTTAGGGCACCTAAATAAAAGCTTGTTCTAAAAGTGTTTTTATCATTTTATTTTATCTTCAATTGGGATCTCAGCAAAACTCAGTATCTTCATAAATTTCCATTGTTTCTTCTTTTCAAAATTGATAGTTTTTCCTTTCTATAAACAATAAGTTATGTAAAGTCACCAAACACAATTTTTTTGGAAACATTCTCCTTGATCCTATGATATAACTGCTCCTTTGAGTAACTAATATATATTTATTTGGATCTAATGATGCTTCACTATAAACATTTCAAGAATCATTTTTCTGGTACAGTCGGGCATTTGAAATATACTTCTTTGTTCATCAAGAGAGATATTCTTTTCTTGAACAGACAAAATTCAAAGTGGTAGAGAAATCGAGTGTCAGTCAGAAGCAACAACAGTTTTGAAACTCATCGTACAAGCAAACTTTCATAATTTAATTTTCTGTCCGTACCAGGATGCTACTTCGACTGGCATGTGATTTTGATTTGTTAAACTCTGTTCATGGAGAAGTTCATGAAATGAATTACACGCTGAATATTGCTTTGTTTAACCTGGATCTTGGTTGTCTCTGAATTGTATTTCAAATATGAATTCCAAGAGTGTTTCTAAGATAGACAAAAGAAACTCCTGAGGCGGTTAGTTCCTTTATCTTTGAATCGACGAATTCAAATTTGGAATTATCTCGTATAGTCATTGGTCACATAGTCACATCGAAATTTAATCTTCTTAAAAATGGAATCTACACTATTTCTATTATCATTAAAATGATATCCTTGGAGAATGTTATACTCATATAGAAAACTGCGGCGTGTTTCGATCACCAAGTGATCAAACTAATCATACTTACAAAGCTATCCTTATTTATACCACATATACCTTTTCTAGGTACCTGCGTACTCTAGGAAATAAGGCACTAACATCAAAAGAGACCAAAATCTCACCCTCTTGCAGAACGATGTTTTTGTATGTTTTCATTAGTTCGATTTATCCAGAATTACTACTTTGTTACCTTTGTCAGCTTTCAAATAAAAAACGTCTAAAGACGTTTACAAAAGACAAAGTCAAGAATTCGGAAAAGCCTGGAATTTACGAAATTAAATTTAAGGGCTGCGATGCAAAATACTATGGACAGACAAAAAAATCAGCAGTCTACTACTGGTTAGACAAGGACGCTAATCCTGGTGAAGTTGACGTAGAAATAATGAACANAGGAAGATTTGGCAGATGATGATGAGTTATTGACTTTTTACAAAAATTACAATATTCAAAACTCAAGTGGTTTGAAAACGCCCTCAAATTTTATGAGGCAATTCACATATGACAATGCTGTGTTATAACCAGTATATCAAAAATACTGTGACAAAAACATAATCAGCAATATTAGAACCAAAGCAAATAAACAACTTTTTAAGTATCTTCTTGAATGGTTTGAGGCACAAGAAAAATGTAAAGAACACTGAAAATATATTGTTGATCTGTTGTTACGCACACAAGTTTTCATACACTGTAAAGATATTTCAAGTAGAATAAAAACAAGGGCAGGGACAAAAAACGATAAACTTAGTATTTTAACATAATTAGTTATTGTTAGTTATAATTAGTTATAGTTATAGTTATAGTTATAATCAGTTATAGTTAGTTATAATTAGTTATAGTTATCAAATACCAACTGAAACAGTCATTGCTACTGAATCCACTTTATGATATAAATGAAATTTTTCTTCTTTCATGGGTCTCAATACTAATTTTTTGCTTATTAAGAGTGTGGACTACAGATTTTGTCATTGATGTTTCTGTGTTTTCCATCTGCGTGCCTCTAAAGTTAAAACTGTTTATGCATGTATAAGTGGGACTGGTTTTATATATGTAAATATCTAATTTTTGATACACTAACAATTTCATTCTTTATTCTCATATATTTTTTAGTTTGAGAATACTCTCTACAATATTGTGACGTACCTAAACAAAAAACTATTGTGTGACTATTGTAACATATGTTGTCTGTAAAAATTTTCTGAAGGTGAATAAATATCATAAGAATTATATTATTATTATTTGAATATGTTAGGAATGCTTTCTGGTGAGTACATCTTTTGAACAGGGGCGGTCGCATAGCGAGATTTTGGGGTTGGCAACAACCGAAAATGTCATTGAATACCTATTTAATTGTATTTTTACAAAAGTTTCCTAATCTCCGACATCTTTATTTCCCACATACCAATTTTGAATCGAATCTAATCATGATCACAAAACTCGTCCACTATCTTGAATTTGAGAATTGTCTAAAAATTCACAATCCCGGTTCCCTAAAACCACCACATATCAGTTTTCAATCGAATCAGATCAAAATCACTAAACTCGTATATATCCAATTTTGAATCGAATCTAATCATGATTACAAAACTCGTCCACCATCTTGAATTTGAGAATTGTCTAAAAATTCACAATCCCGGTTCCCTAAAACCACCACATATCAGTTTTCGATCGAATCGGATCAAAATCACTAAACTCGTATTTAGCCATCTTGGAGCCGCCATCTTGATTTCAGTAATCTTGACTATTAATTCATAATATCTGGCTCCAAAGACCCCCACAAACCAATTTTTAATAGACTCAGACCATATTCATATATCACGTCCATTTTGTTTTCTTTTTCTGTAACAAAAAGTTCATAATGCATTGTCACTGAAATTATGAACATGTGCCAAATTTCAACAAGAAGTTGAACAAATTTCACTTCACAGGATTTGTACAGAACAAACAGACAAGAAAGCGAGTCAATCCATAAATCGCCTAGCTTGTCCGCCATCTTGAATCTTGTAGAAATATCTAATCTTCGACTTCAAAATACCAATTTTTAATAGAATCGGAATTATATTACAAAACTCTTCATCTATCATGAATGTTGATAAGAATCTTTCAATTCACCAAACTCAACCTCTATATATTTTTCTCCTATTGTATGAACTTAAATGTCGTTAATGCATTGTCACTCGAATGATATGTATCCCTTCCAAATTTCAAGATAATTGGATAATTCCCCTCAAAACGATATACCTCAATATCTATACTTTATTATTATTTTTCAGTAAATCTGATATTTCAAACATCTACATGAAAACTACATCTCGACTTCCATTCGGGTCAACATTATTTCATTCATAATTTTTGTTTCACTTTCATCAATCTTTGCTTTCCTTCCGATGAAGGCGCCACATTACGGGATACAATTTCACAATTTCTAGTGAAAACAGTATAGATGGCTCTGGCAACCTCTATCCAATGCATTTTACATTGTGGTTGACCGACTATAAATATTTAGACAATGACACAACTGTATGCACTAAGGTATCCCAGCTCAGTGTAGCGAGAGAGATAGGGTAACGCCGAACCAGTGGGGAGAAAATCGCACAGTCGCTTGCGCATGGTGGCCCGTCGCCACGGCATGCGTCGCCACGTCATCAATCGGTTTCAAGTGCGGATATTGATGTTTCACATAAAAAATTGTGACATTTTTTGTTGATAAAACGTTCAACGAAGATTAACAACCTTCAACCTTGAGTTCAACATGATCAGAATTACTTGTATATAAAATGCGGTACTCACTAACGGATTTCCATTATTATTTCCTGTGCGAACTGAGAGTTAAAGTCGAATCATATTACAGTGATGCACCAAACCAAAATGAAAAGGATACTGTTTTTCCAGTCGATGCTAATTCATTTTTTTAGTATACAATGGTGAAACATATCGCACAACAATAATGTACCTAAAGAATTTATAACATAATGATTATTACCCAATTTCATTCCCATTTGGGTGTTGCTTTTGCGAACTTATGTTGTTATTAGATATCACTAATCCTTAGACAAACAACCAGTTGTTTGATTATTTGATTACAGTATATATATTAGCATATATAGAGTGTGAAAATAAGGTTCTGTGCGAAGATGAAATAATATAATTCACACAAATTATAAATTGTGAGATTCCTTATTGATGAAACATTCAAGGAAAATTTACAAGAGGTGACAGGTATTGAAAATAGTAGAATACAGGAATAGTGTCGATTTGACACACAATGAGAGAAACTTTTAATAATTATTAATGCGCTCCTCCATAATATTTCTGCAGTATTTTCAATTTGAACAAGGGTCCTATGGCTACGATTTAATCAAATAAGCGAATGAGTGACACCACGTAGATTGAACTCATTCGTGAATTGAGTGCTTCATCTTATACTGTTATCCAAATTCGGTGCTGAAGAGGCAATAAGGCAGGTATTATACCGAAACATCGAACGTCCACCAGTGAGGATGATAGTGTTCAATGTAAGTATAAATTTACCTCTTTTATTTACTTCATTTTGTGACAACCCTGTGAATAATATTTGATTCAATTCCAAAACAAATGTTTGAAATACAAACTGAACGGAGAAAAGTGTCTTTTGTATAATTCAGTGTACATATGGAAGTAGTTGTTTGGAAAGTATTTTTCTTCCGTGTTATTCAAAGTGTATATGAAAAAATGTTTCGAAAGGGGTTCTCTTCCAGTTTGTGTATGAAAATTACTTCTTCGCATGTCATTTATTAAGGAATTTTCCACATTTTTTTGATCGAAAATGGAGAAGTGGAAAGCCAAAAAACTTATTTTCCGATGTGTAACTTTTTTAAAGCTTTTATTTAACTTGACTTGTATGTATGTTAACAAATCTTGCAAGTTTAATTTTACCCACTTCCCGGTATCCGATTGACCTGAAATTTTGTATGCTGGTCCAGTACCGATGACAATGCATGTTAATCATAAACGTGACCTGATGCTGCTGCCACGAGAAATTTCCTCAACGGTAAATAGCAGGGACACGAAATTTTGTATACGCATTCGTTTATGATAGGCAGTTGAAAGGCCCACTATGCCACATCCAGAGTTGGCTTCAATGAAAAAAATATATTTCTAGAAAAAAAATTAAATCAAGCTTTTACCTTTAAATACCTACTTCCCAACTATAAAAAGAAGACAATAAATGGTGTAGTAGGTTGTAAGAACCCATGTTTATTTGCATTGTAAAAAATATTATTATCTACCACCCTCTAAGTTCCCAGAGTAAGAGGGTCCATCACGCAATGTGAGCAACAGGCACAAGAGGCATACCATGACTTGTGTAATTTGGTGAGATGGGCGTCATTAGCATTGTTCTGCAACCCGAAGGAAAACTCCAAAATCAAACCCGGAACGGTGTTTCGTCAGACATGAGTAAGCTCTAAAGGTGGGTACTGACCGGCGTTACGGGGCGTAATGTAACGTGTTACACCGCGAGCATTCGTGCAGTTAGTACGTCGTGTTACGGGGAAACCAGCGAGCAACGAGCCGCTCGTTGCTCGCTTTGAGTGCTCCACCCGGCTGTCGATTTTTTGGCGAATCCTTTGAGTGCTACGCCGTTCGGTCAGTACGCTCTTGCAAGTCGTCCCGAGCGCACGCGCGTCGCGAGTAATCACACGTCGTTCTTCTCGTATTTATTTCTTAAAACATGGAGTGGCACAAAGAAAAAACTCTGTATTTTATAGAAAAATACAACAACTGCCAGTAATACGATGCTGAAGAAACCCTTGTAGTTATAAAATTCACTTCCACTGTTGATCGGTGACTGCAGTAAAATATGTTTACCGTCGATTGCGCCTAAGCAATGTGGAAAATTCCACAAAGTATCATAGTCATTTGCTACAATCAGCCATTGCTCCGGTATTTCTGGCATCTGAAATAATGATTTATATTTATTTTCAGCTACGTGAACGTGAAGGTGCTTCAGAACAACCGCCTGCTGATTGCCCTCCGCCTGCCAATAAAAGCGACAATGAATGCCCTCCGCCTGCAAATATCAGCGACAATGATTGCCCTCCGCCTTCAAAAAACAGGAAGAAAGCAGTCGCCCCAAGCCCGGAAGAGATAATGGCATCTACTTTCAATATTACAAAAAAGAAAACCGAGCAAACGGAGTCACCTTCGCACAAACTTGACGAATGTGAAGCCTATGGTATTTTTTTGGCAAATAAATTAAGATCTTATTCAAAGACAACAAAAATACATTACATTACATTACATATCAAATATATTGTTTAGTGCTGATCGCGGAGAATATGACTATGTTGGCATGAATACTAACAATTATTATTCACAAGGATACTCTACACAACCAATTTCAAGGGCCTCACCGATGTCACAGCAAAACCCTGAAACACCTGCATCAAATACGTCCCATCAAAATGACTGTGGGTCCCCAGCTATGAGTGAACAATTTCTATCAGAATTTGGTGATTTGATTAATTAAATAATTTGATATGTACTGACTCCTTTTTCTGATTTAATTAAAACAGTACATACCTTTACATATCCTTTTAATGCTCCAATAAGGGCTTCGCTGACCTCTTTTACTATAAATCCTATTCATTACTTTGATATCTTGAAAAGATATTGCATAATAGTATAGGAATCTCCTGTTGCATAAAAACGAAGTGTTAGTGCTAATCGTTCCGTGACACTGATTGCTTTTCTATAATTGGTATCCTTTTTATGTACACTTGGTCCAATTAACGTCACGAGTTCTTCAAAATCGATCGGAGACATGCGTACAGTATAAAAACTGTTCAGTAATCATTTGGTTTTTTAAAAGTGCTATCAATGACAAACCACCACATACGCCTCTGTTTTTAAATAAGTTTGATGTCCAGTAACGTTTTTTCTTCATCTTAATTTGGATGTAACAATAATTAAGTAGAATCAAAGATACCAACGCGTCCTCGCTGTCGGCCATCTTGAGTGAACTACCGACGACAGCGGAGCACAGAGTTTTGACGAGGATGTTACGCCGATTTTCAAAACCCAGCCTACCATACTCGATGCGTACCCGCTCGATGCGAATGTTACATTACACCTCGTAACGCCGGTCAGTACCCACCTTTACGCTAATGCAAATCAAAGGATAAAAAGTAGCTGATTCACGAGTACGAACTGATAACGGAGAAAAAAGGCTACGAGGCGACAAGTGGAATTAGAGAGGTTGGACGGTCGATCGAGCAGAATACGTGTGATATATTTTGGTTGTGGTTCCGGGATATTTCCATTAGAAATATTATAGTAAATGGCTGACTGTTATTTTTGTTATTACTACATGTAGGAAGCTTATTCCAATTATTGAAAGCGTCATATTATGTGGTGCCCAAAACATACCCTTGAGGGGACTCAAGAGACAACTGGAAGCTGTTTCGGTGAAGGAAATTTCAGAGCATTGCTTGAATTTAGAGTTGACGCTAGTGATTACGTTTTAGTCTCACATAAAAAATTGTGGAAGGAATGCCAGGTTACATCAGCAAAACCACGCAGAATATGTGACAGATTGTGTGACAAGATTGTAAATAAAATGAAAGACTCTAAGTTTTCCACAATAATGGCAGATGACACCACAGATTTGTCTGTTAAAGAACAATTTATATAAGATAGGGTAGGTTGTCTCACATTGAATCAGGTGAATTTCAAAGTCTCGTAGCGCGCTCGTTTTTCAATTAATGCCCTAAATTTTGTGTGTGTAGTTTGTGAATTTATTTAAAAACAATTGTACGAATATTAATTTTTCAAATTCCGTTTGGTTTCAGCATGAAAAAGAATTTATCGAAAACTAGATTTGGTTTAATGTGTACATCAAGAGGTACACATGCAACCGGGGTATTTTCCACATTGAATCACCCTATGAGCCGAGTCCATTAGACTTAATAATCATTTGTAATATAATAAAAAAGCTGAGTTTTAATATTATATATTTATATGGTTTTACAATGTAATCAGTCTTTATTTGCACTTGAACAACATATTCTTTAACTCAAAATAGCTCTAAATTTTATACAACCTGAAGGCACTTTATGAATCACAAAACATTTTTCACAATCAAAGAAGATATTGGTTCAAAGTGCCTTCAGTAAAATACTTATGAATATAATAATGCTATGAGTAAACTTTCAAAGATTAATAAACAAAAATAAAATATTTAGAGTAATGAAACATAATTAGACTAATAAAAACTTAGATGCAGTATTGAGACTTCCTCAATACAGACAGGACATTTTACAAAACCATGGCTATTCCAGCCAAAACCAATATTTTTTTGTATTAAACAGTAAAAAAGTTATTAAACAGAAAAAACAGTAAATATTTTCACCTGATATTGATGAACCTAACGTAAGTTAATAGTTGAAGGAACTCTGATCGGTAAACTAAACGTTGAGTTCCGGTTTTGTGTGCCATTAATCTCTGGCTGTGGCAGAAACATTTTATTATCCTTTAATTTGACGTTAGCCAAATCAGGCTCAAAAAGCATCCGAACTTCATAGTTTCTTCGATAACACAACACAACAAAGTTTTTGTTTCGGGGTTGAAATTAGATGATTTTAATGTATTTCCACGTGTTAAAACCGAAAGTGACCATAAAAATTATATATTAGCTCTTGTTTTCAAGATATAGTATCATTATATTATATATATATGTATTGAGTTTTCAACAAATGAAATATTTCATCACCAACAGTTGGTACACATGTTTGTTTACATAACACCCCTCTCATCAGCTGTTCTTANTCTCAAAAACCAGAGCTAATAAAAATTTTTCATTGTTATTTTCGTTTTTATCACCCCAAAATTAGTAGAAATTGACTAATTTAGTGTAGGAAACATTCAAAAAATATTTTTTCGTTGTGCTGTGTAATTAGCCGCATGAATGAAACTTCATAGTCGGAATTAATAATTTCAATAATCTTGCCCACATAATAAACATTAATATTTTTTGCATCAAAAACTACAAGCACATAGTCATCTTCAACTAGTTTACGAGTCAATTTCCCAAAATTTTCTCTCACAACTAATATTTCTTCATCATCTTCAGATACATCCATGTCATTAATTTCAGTCTCACTAACTTCTGAGACACTTCCAAATTCTTCTTCAAAAGTAGATTCATCAGTGTCAATCTTTTTACCCTTTTTTTCTTTGAAAAATTTCTCATCACATTTTTATGTAATAGCAAGGCGCATTTTACTTTTTTGACTTTAGCCTTTGTTTCTGTACGCTTCCATCCGCCGGGATCTTACATTTCTCCGTCGTCGGATTCCAAAGTTCATTCTTCCGCTTGGAGCCATGAGTACACCTTTCCTGTTTCCTTTTATTCGCCTTTTCGTCAGATTTGATCTTTGTACCCGAAGATATGTCGGTGTCCTGTCCATTTGAGTAAACAGTTTTTTGCACTCTCTTCCCGGTAATCGGTTTAGTTCTGTTATATTTTCTACAAGGTACGGAGTACCTTGTGTTGTTTAGCTATGAAATAGATAAAACTGCCAACAATAATTTTCTCCACTTGCTACTTTATTTTTTGCAGACTATCGTAGTACAATAAAAATTGAATACCGATATACCGCTTTATTATAACAATAATATTCGTTTGTGAACATTCAATTACCCTTGTCTAATCGCGTATTTAAAAATCATCGTATCCCATTGATAGTATCAGTACTTACCGTTTTTCAAGGACACGAAACGTTCAGTGGTCTAAACATCAAAATACCATTCTTCCAAAATCAATTTGCAATTTCCAAAATCAATAGTTTCTGCAAGGTACAAAGCACGCACCTTTGTATTTCTGAATTGCCGGTAGGCCTTCAGTCATGTCCGAATGTCCCGTTCTTACGGATGCTAGAATCTTTTTCTGAGATTCCACTGATTTATTTCTTCCTGGAGACGATTTCAACGGCGATAACATTTTCAAACGGAACTTCTCTCATGCCAGAATTGAATTCTCTTCGTCCGAATCATCGCCAAAAAGTTCTTTCATCTTCTTTTTGATATCGATTGTTGTTTTACTGGGTTAATTCCCTTTATTCAATTTCGAAACGATTTAGCCTCAACGTTCGCAACAGGCCTCCTTGACAAAAAGTATTTACCTCCATTGTGCGTCGTCAGTACCGGGCAGGCGGTCGTCGATTGAAGATAAAATGTGAATCACCAAGAAAAGTACTTGATAAAAAAATAATTGCGTAAATGCAAGCGAGGCATAAGTGTAACCACCTATTGTTGTGATATCCAAGTCAACTTGGATTCGTTGACAGATGGCATTCCAGGACAGCTTTACAAATTTTTGCTACCGCAGTTGGGTTGATTGGTCAAACCACCAACACTGACATAAAAACTTGGCAAGTTGACTTGGGTGTAACACCAATAGGTGGTTCCAATTATGTCTCGCTTGCGTTTAAGCAGTTATTTCTATCAAGTATAATTCTTGGTTATTCATATTTTGTACATAACATACATGTCACATTGAGATCCGTCAAAGTGACAAGTATAAATTTTCGCTGCGAAAATTTCGTTAATTTTGGTGTTATAGTTGATGATTAGTCAACCACCGGATGTAGTTCTCTCGTGTTAGTTGTGTGCGTGTTGTAGTGCGCAAGAACCCCCAACACTTCTGGTGAGTACGTTTAAATTTATCCTTTTCGTGATTGTTCATTGTGCTCACGTCAGATAAGTGTCAATTTCCGCTCATAAAATCTCATAGCAGTATGGAGGATCTGCTTCGCGGTCTGGCTGGCAGGGAAAAAGCCGAGATTGTTAGCATTGTATGCCAATTAATCTCGTGCTTCGGCCTAAGCCAGTCGGATTTGCATGGCAGTGCATTGCCAGTCCCTGGGGTCAGCCGTCAAATTTTGACGGATGAAAATCAGGGAGTGGCTAATGCCCAAACTGAAATTGAGAATTCACTAAAAGATTCCGACAACGAAAGTAACTTTTCCTTCTCCTCCAATTCGAAGAAAAGAAGAATTACTGATGATTTTCCTCCACTCCCGGACGTGTCCAGCCGCAAGGTAAATGAGTGGATCAGAAAGGAAAAGCCCAGGAAATTGAAGAAGATTTCCAAAAAAGCAGTCATCGATAACGTTAAATCTGAGGCTCGGAATTATTATTCCGAGTCAGAAGCTTCGTCACGACCAGTTACGAGAAGTCGGGCACGCGAGGTGGCCACATCTCAAATTAACAACAACGACGTCAATGAAATGGACATCAGTCCAAATCAACAAAATGACAGTTCCACTGAAGGTTCTGAACATACTGTCAGAGCCATTCAGGATCTGGAGCGTGGCTCCCCCGCTCCAACTAGGCAGAACGAACAACCTACTGCCACAGCCACTTCCAAGAAGGTGAAAATCCCTCCGATTGTCGTTCGTCAGAAAGACAAATGGGTAAAGCTAATTAAGACAGCAGCTGAGCAGAAGATCAACTTCTCCAAAGCTGTGAACTTACATGATGGAATTAAGGTTCAGCCTGTGACCCCTGACGATTATCGTCGGTTGTCAAGGCTCTTGGTGACGGAAAACATCCCGCACCACACTTATTCACTTCCTGAAGACCGGCAAATCCGTGCCGTCTTCAGGGGCGTCCCAGAACACTTCACGATCGATGATATTCGTGAGGAGCTTGAATCCAAAGGCTTTGACCTAACTTCGGTCACGCGCATGAAGCGTGCCGGAAAGCCAATGCCAATGGTTCTTGCTTTGGTCAATAGAGACCAGAAGAATATATTCGAGGTTACCGATCTCTTGAGTGTGAAGGTTCAGGTTGAACCCCAACACCCAAANACAACACGTTGTTGTATATCTTCAAAGTCGACGCATCTTTGTGTGATGTACATATCAGATGTTTTCCGAAGCCAATTGTGTAAAGAGCAGGCAGCTAATGTAATTCTATCAACATTTTTGGGGGCCATATCTATGGCATCCATAAGAACTCGAAATCTTGTTACTAAAATACCAAACGCATTTTCAACGATTCGTCTGGCTCTCGATAAACGGTAGTTAAAAATTTTTTTTTGAAGCGTTGGAGTTGTTCGATAGGGTTTCATAAGATATGACTTTAGAGGGAAAGCAGCGTCTGCCACAACAACTGATTGGCCTGGTAAATTGAGAGTATAATTTTCCAAAGCTTGTGCTAAATTCGATTTTTGATAAACACCTCCGTCAGAAGCTCTGCCATTAGTCCCAACATTTACGTATGAAAAACAATAGTCATCATCAACTAATGCCAGAAGTATAATGCTATGGGCGCCCTTGTAGTTATAGTAGTCAGAAGTATCATCAGGAGCGAGTATATTTATATGTTTACCGTCCATCGCCCCAACACAACCAGGAAAGTTCCATTTAGTTCTTAATCCGTGTTCAATGCGTTTCCAATCTCCATGACCGGGAATCTGTAAAACAAAAAACAATAAATATGTGAAGTTGATATTTTATAAACTTAGTTTTTTTTTACAGATACAGGACAGAGAAGAGTCATCGGAAGATTCACAACTAAGTGATGCTGTTTCATATTCAAACTCGTTGACACCGCAGTCGGTGAACTTGCTATCACCCTCCCCTCCTCCAACTACAGAAGATCGATCACAATCCCGTTCATCTAATAACAGCTCGTCAACACGACGTAGAAAGAGAAGCTTACAAGAAGAACCCATTACCTGTGCGCTCGCGCTCGCTCGTTTGGAAAATATTTCTTCTGCTATAAATACACAGTCTAATTACGATGAATTCCATTATTTTGCTCAAAATGTTGCAGCTCAATTGCGAGCCCTACCATTGTACGAGGCATTAGATGTACAAAATGAGATCCAAAAAATTCTAACTGCACCAAGACGCCGATACCAGTACACAAATTTGTCTCCCTTTACACCTGTCACTTACACACCTCCTGCTACAAATATACAAACAATGACTTTCATACCCCCACCTACTACAAATACACAAACTTTCATACCTTCAAATACAATCACAAACTCAGTCACTTATACACCTCCTACTACAAATACACAAACAATGACAAATACACAAACAATGACAAATACACAAACAATGACTTTCATACCTTCCAGTACAAACACAAACACAGTCACTTACACATTTCCTTACTCGTTATCCCAATCAGATTCTACCGTCCCCGAAGAAGATTTGTTGAACAAAGCATGGAAAACGTGTTAAAGCTAAGAATATAAATTTTGTTAAAACAAACAATAAATACTTGATCTTACTAATAATTACTGGTTTACTTTACTTACCCGCATATAATCCTTCAGAGCATTATATATTGCATCGCACACTTCAGGTAAAAATAGAGCTATCGTAGATCTTGCAACTCTGTGAAGTGCTTCTAATGTGTATAACGAATCTCCAGTTGCTAGATATCTCAATG
>NW_019295182.1:0-19158 GCF_000500325.1 Leptinotarsa decemlineata
TGGATCTAGACAGAATATTAAAATTTATCCCAGACCATGATGTTTCAACCATGGTGTTTCAAGAGTTGCTAATGCCCGGTGGAGAGCAGGAGTATTCTTCCTTTACCAGAAGCTCAAAATCTTGTTTTCAATTCTGTTGGTTTCATTTTGTACAGTTTGTACAATTTTCATTTTGCTGAACTGATATTTATCAAAACTAATGGGGAGTAGGTTCGGTATTCACCCTTCAATTCATCATATGTGAGTTTAGGTTATGTAATTATTGTAATCATCCTCAGTGTCATCATTGGCGATACCGGCCTCATGCGCATGCACAAAAGTCTGAGGTCATTGTAGAATTTGCCGCGGTGGTAGTGCGCCCGACTCACGATCGGAAGATCGTGGGTTCGATTCCCGCCCCGACCAGATATTTTTTGAGAGAATTTATCTGGTTGAAGCTGGATTGATTCTGCAACCGTGTTATGAATCACACGTTAAAAGGTAAGACCTCATTAGACCTTAGCTCGTACAAGTTCTCAAATTTTGAGAGTTGTTCGTATGGGGGCGACAGCTGATTAACGGAAAAACAGATTTTGAACAGATTTTCAAACAGATTCGAAAGTGAAACGGCGAGATAGTAAGATCAAGAGTGAATCACTTGATATTTCAAAGGGAGCATAAAACAACCGCTTAATCAACATCCTTCATACTTCTCCAACGAGATCATTCCCGGGGTACTCTACAATCAAAGAACAGAAAATGGATCAACAAGAAGGCAAGGAGAATTTTCTTAGAAACAAAAATAAGGTTATCTTTTCTTTTCAAATGTTCAACATGCGGCTTACGTATGGTAATTATAGTGATTACAGTCCTTATCGTACAAAACGAAAGAAAGAATAACTCATAGCACATAACTCATTAAAATTATTTGCATCGAAAAAAATGATTACCATTCATTTATCAGTGACAAGTACCTCGTATAAAACCATTTGCGTTGCAAATTTTGAGTTGAGTTTGAGAACTCCCCAGTTACCACACTTTACGAATACATGTATTCATTTCTAATCGACCTTCATGTTGAACGAATAAGTGATTGTTGGAAAAATTACATCAATGTGAAAACTAGCTAGCAACCTATAGAATCATGAACTTGTATACAAGAACAGAACGGAAAAAGAATCCTCGAGAAAACGCAAATTTTTTCTCAATTGTTACATTCACGTGAGTGTTTAGATATAAGAGATGGGAAAATTTTGTTATGGTATGTATTGAATGAGGTTTTCTTTTGGCGTCTTCATGAACAGGGATCAACATCCCGTGCTTTTATAATATTATCAAATGTTGGGACCTTCAAGAGTGTTCAAATGTGGATTTTTCTCAAGTGACCCTGAAGAAAATTCATAAAACAAATTTCTATGTTTTCTGTTAATTTCCTTCACTGAAAAAATGTTTTGAGAATTTGAACTGAAATCAATAATTAAGGTAACCTCATTATAATTCTGGTGATTCACATTAAAACTGAAAATAACCTCTCCTGAATAGACACCCCCTTCAATTCAATTCAGGTGGTTCTGAATACGATTGAAGAATATATTATCTTGAGGAAATCTACTGTCCAAGAAAACAAAGCAGTAGAGACAAACGAACAGACAGAAAATCCAAATTAGTTTTTACATAAAACTTCATTGATGCAAAATTGAGTTGTTCCGACGTTGAACTTTGAAGTAGTTAACTGACTGCATACAATCCTTCAATTGTTTATACCATCAGTGATTCAGTGAATTCCAATAACAGTGAATATTAGTTCTGGGTATCTCAAAAGAGACTTATGAAATCTGACAATTGATAACCACCATATTGTTGAAGCTACATCTGTCAGATTAATTGTTATTTATTCAGTCTGTTTTGCCAAATCACCCCGTGCAAATAATCGAATTGTTTCATCAAAATGGGTGTTCTGTTCGAACATCGTACCGCGCGCTTCGGCCATTTGACGGGCGCCATAACCGTCCTACCGTGAGGACTTCTCGTAATGTGGTGGATGAACTTGAGACCACTGGTTCAGTAAACGATAGAGTAACACCTGTACGTTAACAAAACGCAATAACTGACAAAAAATAAGGCAGCTGTCTGCGAGAGTGTGCAGGAGAATCCGAGACAGTCGATTTCGCGTCGCTCACAAGGACTCCATCTGCCGCAGACCACAACTTGGCAAATTTTGGGCCTGCACCCATATAGAATGCAACTGACCCAGGAACTGAAGGTAAACGACAATAGACAACGACGTGTTTTTGCTGAATGGGCTCTGGAGCAGTTGACAACTGACCTTAACTCCCATCGAAAAATCATTTCCAGCTATGAGGCCCATTCTGGATGAATGAGTACGTGATCAGACAAAATTGTCGAATTTGGGACGATTCCTATCCACATGAAATTTAAGGGCGTTCATTACGTCCTGAAAGCATGACTGTTTGGTGTGGACTTTGGGCTGGTCCCTTTTTCTTTGAGGACAACGTTGGCCAGGCTATCACTGACAATAGCAGTCACTATAGGTCAATGATCACCAACTTCTTTTGGCCTGAATTTTACAATCTGGACATCTACGACATGTGGTTTCAACAGGACGGCATTTCGTGCCACACAGCTCATGCCACATTCGTGCCACATTGGATATCCTGCACGAGCGATTTGAGGGCATGATAACCTCACATGGAGGTGCTGTGAACTAGCCACCGAGATCAAGCGATTTGACCCCGTCAGACTTTTTCTTGTGGGTTTATCTCAAGTTGCAGGTGTATGCGAATAAGTCACAAACCACAGCGATCCTTAAAGTCATCATAACTCATGCCTTTTGCCAACTTGAGCCTGATTTATGCGCCAGAGTTATGGAAAATTGGACGTTTCAGATGCGCTCTACCCAAAAAATCAATTTCAGACATTAAAATTTGTACAATGTGATATTCTACACATAATGGCATCAATATGTCTTTCAAACGAATGAACAATTTCGACGATATCTTTCACACATTTTGTTTCATTTAAATTCAGAAATAGGTAGCGCTCAATAACATACCGCATATATGGGCAGCTAAAAGAACATTTTTCGGTTATTATTGATTGTGAAAAACTGATAAAATTGTGAAATTCCAATTCCTCAGTTCACTTTTCTGCTACAAACTCATTTGAATACTACAAAGTATCAGACGTATTGAGATCAATTACATTGAATGGATTTACTGTGATATTTGATTTCATTCGTATAGCATAGAATATAAAATCATAGGACCTGAATGAATTGAGAATGAAAATGTGATGTGATTTGTACAGTGCATTTCTTCAATGTCCCTTCCTCCCTTTCATTTTCTGAACGAGTCAACTCAAAAAATGTAAATTTGGGATAATGAAATTATTGCATGAATAAATTGTTTTGAAGTGAAATTGACAGATGAAACTTCCAAGATGGCGACTGGGCGCCATCTGGGAAAAAATTGAATGTAAAGGGAGGGTCTTGTGACACATCTTTCTGAAGCTCCTGACAAATTCTCCACAACCCTAGAATATGATGTCAATATCTTCCGCTACTTCAAAATGGCGGAACTTTTAATAAATGCCTGACTGAATTGGACTATATGATATGAGGTAATAAGCTTGAGGTCAGTTCAGGAGATGCTCGAAATGGTTGCCTTGAACTTGTCGACATAGACATAGACATACTTTATTTGACAACGTTCATGTAAATTATATTTGTAGCAAGTCATATTAAAAAAATTGTAAAGAATTCGAGTCAGTCAGAAACACTGAATATACAGTATGAACCATCAAACTCAACAAAACATCAATAACCTAAATATATATTCAACATGCGGCTTACGTATGGTAATTATAGTAATTAGTCCTTANGTGGAACTGCCCCACAATATTGTACCATATGCTATATGGGAGTGAATAAGTGCGTAATAGGTATTTAACAAAACATCTTCACTCAACACTTTCCTCAGTTGTCTTGAAATAAAGACCACACTAGACAATTTAGAGCAAATTGATATGACCAGCATATCCGATATTTCACGCCGAACCTTTTCGAACATAGTAACGTCAATTTATTATTCTCTGCCGTATATCCAATATTGAAGCAGGTTCAGTTTCGTACACCTTTTGCTTCAAACAGCTCCATAAAAAAAGACCGAAGGTGCAAATCTAGCGAACGGGCTGGCTGTTTTGTAGGATCTCGACGGCCAATCCAACGACCGGGAAAAGTAGTATCCAAATAGTTCCTTACGTGTCTAAAGTGATGTGGTGGTGCTCCATATTGTTGGAATATTGTATTCCAATGGATGAATTCGATATGGATATTGATCCATATCGAATTCATTAGGATTCGCTTCGACGATTTCAGTAATG
Source organism: Leptinotarsa decemlineata (assembly GCF_000500325.1). Classification (NCBI taxonomy): domain Eukaryota; kingdom Metazoa; phylum Arthropoda; class Insecta; order Coleoptera; family Chrysomelidae; genus Leptinotarsa; species Leptinotarsa decemlineata. The sequence continues at coordinate 4,381 of NW_019295182.1, forward strand.
AGTGGATCAACAGTAGTTTCCAGCATACTCAAATACAGTTCCCCTGTTGGATTTTGATCTATAAATAGAGGTCCTACAATATGATTTCCCGATACTCCCGTCCAAACGTTCATTTTTTCTGGAAATTAGGTATCTACAATCGTCTTCGGGTGAAGACGATTGTAGATACTAACAATCGAAACGTCGTGAACTAACGTGACTTGGAATCTCTCCACTTTTTATTTTCTTTCTTCTTTCATTTCTTTATTTTTATTTATTCAATTGTTCTATATTTACTTGTATTTTATTTCACTATCATTTCATTTCAGGTTCATTTTGGTTAATTAATTGTTATTTTCAGCTACTCATTTTCAATTCTTCTTTTTTAGTTGTTTCAGGGATTTCAAATCATTTTATATAGTAGACAATGGAAGTCCGAACTAGTGAAATTCATCATGAAACATTGTCAATCACCTTCAAACAAACATCACAACAATTATTTGCACTTGTTGTTCTTCCGGAATGGACGGATGACCCGGGGGCTTTTTGTTATGTACACTACCGGTAGTTGTGAATTTGGATACAAGTTCCCCCAAATATGGCGCCCGGTCGCCATCTTGAAAGTTTCATCTGTAAATTTCACTTCAGAATAAAGTATTCATGCATTAATTTCATCATCCCAAATTTCAATTTTTTGAGTTGACCCGTTCAAAAAATAAAAGGGGTGGGGACATTGAAGAGATGCACTGTATATAATTTTATGAAGAGTTTCCTTAATTTTCTCCTTCTTTGAAAATCAGATACCAAAACAATCTTTCTCACTATTGAAAACTAATTCAGGAACATTTTTTGCTTTCGAAATGACCACTAACATTCAACTTCAAATTTCTTGCAGTTTTACATTTCCACTGTTCAGAAAAAGTCTCAAGAGAGATTTGGAAGACAATGACATTTATGATGTTTTGCCCAACTTTTCTTCCAAGAAACTGGGAGAAAAACTTGAACAGATCTGGAATCGGCAGCAGAAGAAAACTAAACAGCCTTCTTTATACAGGGCTTTGTTTTACTGCTTTGGAAGACAATATTTTCTTCTAGGACTTATGCAGTTGATTGTCAAAATAGCTCTGATGTGAGTACTGTTGATTATCCATCACTATTTTATATCTGTTCATGAAGCTGAACCATATTATAGGTCCACAGCACTTCACCTTCACCTGATTACCAGGTTTCCGTAAGTTTTTCTTAGTGGGATTTTCTCCAAATGATATCCAATAACTTTCTTGTTTTCATCGAATGCAGTGGATGAACTGTACCATTTTGATTTCAAAAATTTTCAAGGATGTGAAATATCATTTTTTATAGAAAATAATGGAATAGAAACGAATATTATAGAATAGAATATTTATTAATCATTTCAGGTACAGGTAGAATCAATGAAATTAACCTCACTGTGGAGTAACTTGGCTTGAAATTCAATTTCATTGATTCTTTCAGGAATTTCAAATCACTTTATGTCATATTAGACAATGGAAGTCCGAACTAATGCATTTTTTTTAATTTTTTTTTATTTATTAAATTGGGATTTCCTAATATACAGGTTAGCTATCTCAAAATATAATATAATCAACAATGTATATAAATGATACAACTACATATACATACATAATTTGAACTGAACAAAAAGGAATTTTTCAATTTCCATCATGAATATATTTTAACAGTTCGCTATTGAAAATCATTAATGATAGAGTAGATTTAATTGAATCAGGTACCTAAATCATTGAATTGGACAAAACCTTTAAAAAATAAACTGCTCATAATATTTCTTGTATTTGTTCTATTTATATGAATGTGACTTGTTACTATTTCTGTACGTTCATCTTCAATTTTTATATTTATGTTGTTTCTATTTATTTGATTATATTTGAATTTAGTAGTAATTATCATTGCTCTCGTTTTCTCAACGTTAAGTTTCATTTTATTGGTTTCCAGATATTTTTCTACTTTCTCTAGAACTTTATTCATTCTGCCAACAGTTTCTTCTGAATTTACTCCAGTACAGGCCAATAAGGTATTATCTGCAAATAAGTTGATGAATTCACAGTGTGTGAATAATTGAATATCATTCAGATACAGAATGAATAATAGGGGACCAAGCACACTACCTTGTGAGACTCCAGTGTGATTTGTTATATATGATGACAAATAATCGTCTACACGTACTCTTCGTTTCCTATTTGATGCATAATTACTTATCCATTCATAAACCATCCCCTCAAGCCCATATCTTCTTAGCTTCTGAAGCAAAATACTTCTATCGATTGTTTCAAAAGCCCTTTTGGAATCTAAAAAGACAGCTACAACATATTTACCTTTATCTGTTTCATTAGTAAATTTAGTTAATGATAACTGTAGTGCTGTTTCACAAAAATGTTTTTTTCGAAAATCAGATTGATTGCTAAACATGATTTGATTTTTGTCAATAAACTCTAATAATTGATTATATACTGCTATTTCTAAAACTTTCTCTATTGGCGGTAAGGTATTAATAGGTATAAATTCACTTGCTCTTATAGTGTTTGTAACTTTAGGTAATGGTACTTATTTTTAATAATTCGGGCAATTGACCATTCTCTGGAGCGATGTATTGATTAAATTGAGGATTGCATGACCAGCTGTTTCAAATATTTGCTTTAACATTTTACAATTCAAGATTTCATGGATACTACATTATCTAATGACCCAATTATATAATTCAAATCTCTTAAGGTGATCAATCTGAAGGTGCTGAAGGGCAAATATAAATTATCATCCAAATTGAACCATGGTTCGGAATTCTCAATATCTTGGACTATATGTTGGATGCTGTTTACAAAGTATAGGTTGAAAGTTTCAGTCATGTTAGGTTCACCTTTTTTAATAATATATGATCATTACTATTAACAAGGGTTTATAAGGTTTTCCACATCAAACGAGAATTATTCTTGTATCTGTCTATTTTGTTATGATAATACTGGAACATTGTCAAATATCTTCAAATATGCTAATAATAACATTCATCCACAGAAAGTTTATTCACAACAGCTTTGACTTTGCGTTTGTCAGGAATTTACTTGATTTGCATTGTTTGATTCCATTGATTGTATCATAATGTAGTTTTTTAAAACAAAACACAAGCACTACAAAAAAATTCTCAAGGCGCTCTAAGAGCGGTGCCTGTGCAAAAGTAGTGATTTACGTTGGATTCGAATCGCTGAAGATCAAATCCATTTGCGAAAACGTTCTCAGAGAGTTCATTCCAGAAAAAGCAGTTCACCAATTGATAGAGGTCTTGATCAGTGGAGTTCGAGGTGTACTGGGTTGAACCTCAAAACGATGAGCAGCCACAGTCCGTCACGTATTTTTCATATGTACCGCTCTTGGTGGAATCAATTGTGTCAAGTCACTTGAACTTCTCGTGAAAGAATCTATAGTAGAGAAACAAATCTCCAACTTTTCTTCGAAGTTCCAGACAATCTGGGTTGAAAGTGATGTTCGCGTCTTCAATCAGGTTGTTCTTTCCTGGTTGGAATCCAGCAGCTTCAGCTGGTTCGTAACAGTGTCCCAAGCTTTTGAGAAGCAGCCTTCGCAATGGGCTTGTTTCTTGCTATGAAAAATGATACTGATTTGCTCATAGACAGATTGAGTTAGGGGTATATCATACTTATCAAACCTAATCGGCCCCAAGATCTCTTTATATTTGCAGAAAAAAGAACAATTCGAAGAGCAAGAATTTAAATTGGCCGCGTGTCTGTTGACCAATAAAATTGATCGTGTCTAGAGCGGAAGTTGCCAAGTGTATTTCAATATCCAATCACAGATCTAATGATCCAATTTGACAGATGCCATTTTTGTTGTTATTGTTGTCAACTCTGTGTGAATACAACTGTTACAATTATCTAATTGAAGAATTTTTTTTGTAAAAGGTAGGTCTCGACGGTTGCCTATTTTGCTGCATATTCCGTGTCATTAGTTAACATTCCCAAAAATATTTTTTCAGGTTATTTTTGGATTAAATTTCACCATTACTACCACCAAAATGGTTAAATATGTTTTATACCTAATTTTAAAAACATATCATCCATACCAGACAAAAAGTTTTTCAGTGTTCCAAAACACGAGATCTATGGTTTTCTTCAGTTGGCCGAGCTAAGAATATACAGAGTGTTCATTAAACATGCGGCAAAATGTAAGGGACTATTCTGAGGATATTTTGTCTCTTGATGATTTTTGATAGGGCGCTTTGTTTCGAAGATACGGAGCGAAAACGAATTTCAACAATGACAATTCATTATCAAAAAGTACATGTAATTTTTCCTAATCTACAAGAACTGTTGGAAATGCCTAACCCCCCCCTCACGTGGATGCAAGAATCCAATCTTCTCCTCATCGACTCCCGATTTTTTTCAAAAATACCAGACTCGTTTCTGATTGCGACACACCCAGCAATTATCTGATTTCTCGAATCTTCCACTGAAGTAGTATAAACTAATGAGCAGGCTATAAGTGAGGTCCACCTCGACCAATCCAGCGATTTCCGTATATTACTGTTGAAAACTTTCTAGCCAATATGTTAAAATGCGTTGGTGCACCTTCGTGTATAAACCACATTGCATTTCTTGTAACCAATTGTACATCCCCCAGAAACTGAAGTAGCGGAATTATTAGACTTTTTATTACTTGGTAGGTCCAGTGTAGTACGCTATACTTTCATTTCGGCTACGTTAATAATTTTAAAATTACCAAAATTGTTATTGTCGAAACTATTTTTCGCCCGGTATCTTCGAAATAAAACGCCCTATCAAAAATCATCAGGAGACAAAATATTTCAAGAATAGTTCAAGGAATAGTTCCTTGATTTTTTGCCGCATATTTAATAAACACCCTGTATATACAGAATCCACTTGAGATTTCATTCTGAATCATAATTGGTCTACAACTATTAAAATATCCCAATTAAAAAATCAATCTTATAATTTATTTTTGTATCACAAGAATATTCATGAAGTTTGTAGCTCTGCCCCAACAGAGAATATTTTGTGATATGTGGGAGTACGCTAAGGCATAATATACAGTCAAGAGGCCGGGTCTAGACGAAACTTCATTTGCGAAATTGCAAAATCAGATCTATTGAGTTTTTTTACAGACACCGCCTATGTGTTCTTCCCAGGTAAGCTGACTTTATCTATCTGCGATCCCAAAAATTTCAATTTCCCAGATAGTTTGATATCCAGTTCTCCATATCCAAATCTCATGCTGTCATGACAGCATGAGATTTGGTAGTGGTGTAATAGGTCTGATAGAAGGTTTACAACATAATTTCCATCATCAATCTTTTGCAAAACATGAATAAACAAAAAGCGGGAAGTCTTTTATGTAGATCTTTTTTTCCTGACTACACGTGACTATCACATAGTAGGTTATTTATTATAGGAAGGATCTATTACGATTGGCTAGTATTTTTTCAAAGATTTCAGATAGCGACTTCGAGAAAGATATCTGCCCATAATTTTCTATTCATTATTCATTAGCTTTTTTTTAACAGAATTATTGAGGCTGTTTTGAATATATCTTTCTTGAAAAAGTGATTGGTTTGTCAAGTATACTAATGGAGTAATGATGCTATTTAGTATACACCTCATGTTGTTCATGGCAGGGACAAGTTTGATACAGAGTGATTGATTAAAGCACTAGTACTCGCATTGAAGAAAAAGTCAGCAGAGTCATTTGCAATATCAGTTGAGACCCTCGATAATATACCATGAAGGTTAAGAGTAATTTCTTTTTCACATGTGCTCACTTCATATCTCAGATATATTGTTCGTATTCTTGAGATATTAGTAAAGTAAAGACACTTCTGAAGAAGCTACTACATAGCGAAACACGTGTTGCGTTTTTGTAGAACTGAATATTATTGAAGTTTTTTCTCAACACCAAACCATTATTTTTAACACCTCGACACGTGTTTGGATCAGATCATCTTCAAGAGAAAGATCAACCGTCTAGTGAAAATCGAACGATTCCATCACATATGTTAGATATTCGTTCCTCCACATATTCCGAAATTTCTGCTTTGCTCGATTCGATTGAGGTTGGTAAGTTTTTCAGTCTGAATTGGCCCAGATTGAGAGAAGAAAGATTCAGACATGTATCCAATGGATAACTTCCATTGATCCATGCCTTTGCACCCTGCCTGGTTTGTTAGGTCGACACATTAACCTTCAATGCACAATAATATTAATTCATTGGTACTGAGCCTTGTATTTACAGATTTTCTGTATCATTTCAGATTTATACAACCAGCGATAATGAGCAAAATACTTGCACACTTCCAACCAGCCGATGCTAGGCCAACTGAGTCCGACCTCTACATCTATATAGTTCTGTTGATTGGTCTAAACGTATCGGAAATAATATACTATCAGAACTACTATCAGTTTGTAACGGAAGAGGGCATCAAAATCAGAACAGCCCTCACAGCTCTGATCTACAGGAAAGCTCTGAGGCTTGGCTCTCATCATCTGACTGAAACTACCATGGGAAAAGTTGTGACTCTAATCACCAAAGATGTGTTTGCTTTCGAACAGTTGGTTGTACTCTTGAATGATGCTTGGATATACCTCATAGAAGCCATGGTTGTTTGTTATCTGATATACTCAAGGATAGGAGTTTCTGTATTCTCTGGTACTGGTTTTTTGTTGGCGATGTTTCTGGTTCAATGTGAGTGTTTCCTCTGAACATTTTTCTAATGAACTTTTCCAACTACTAAGGCTCTATAAATACATTGATGGTAATTGCCAATTCCAGAGATCGACAAACAATACTAGTGGAAAAGTAATATGAGAAAGGCAATATAAATACTAATTTCGTTTCAAAAATGTAGACAATACAATGCGAACAGTACAGAAAACCGAAATTCAAATGATAAAACTCGAAAGTATATAGTGAACGTTAAAAAACATTATATCATTATAGAAGTAATAATAGTTGCCGTATTTGTAGGCAACTCGTTTTTTTTTTTTCTCTTGTGACATGCCAAATCATAATAGTTCTGATAATCTTATCTCATACAACGATGAATATTACTGAAGTTTTTTCCCAACACCATCAATTTTGATCTTCCTCTTGGAGATGATCACTTAGTGATCGAAACACGTGTCCAGGTGTTGAAATAACGGTTTGGTGTTGGAAAAAACTCCAGTAATATTCAGTTCTACTACACTACTACATTACTACACCAAAGGTTCCAAACAGTGCATCACTGGTTATACAACGATGTTATAATGATGGCTGAAGATGCTAGGTCATTTAAAGATTTCGATGATGAACTTCAGTCTTTGACGAATGGAACTCATTGATTCAGTTTATTATATGATTTTCACTATGATTTCACAAGAACCACGACACAATAGCTTCCTCAAGCGTTAAGAACATTATTAACGGTGGAGAAAGCTATTGCATGGCGAAACACGTGTCGCGGTTTTTGTATAACCTTTTATAGTGAAAATCATACAGTAAACTGTATTAATTAGTTTCAATATGGATTTTCATCAAGTATCGGCCAGTTATATCATATTTGACGTATGAATCCAAATCTTGGCGCCGTAAGAAAACATCAATTGCTAATGACACCAAAATTTGAAATTTCCGATAGCCTGTTTCTTTCTTTACAAAAATGTCTCTTGGGTTTTTTGCCTAAAATAAACCAGTTCTCAGCAAAAACATAATTTTACGAACAACTACATAGATACATCGTCATAAATGCGAAAATACGAAACTAATCTATCTAGTAGGTCGCTATCACATTCCACAAAGGACTGCAATAATCAGAACAACCATCTCGACAGACTGGTCTGCATAGAGTCTGCGGAGTTCGAAGAGAAAAATCTTGATATTTCATTCTTTTTTTCTCCTATTTTCGGACGATATTCGTCTCGCCAGAAGCGAAAACTCCACGATAAATATCGTTTTGCTCTAGTGGTCGAGAAGGACTACATCAGGCTTATTAGCTTGCATGAGCCTGAAGGTGGGAAATGAATAGTTCCAATAAATTCGGCACTCCTCGTTCCCCATAACGAATTCAATATCACCTGGAGCCACACCGGTGTATCGTCAATACCGTAAGAGTGCCGTAGATGGTAATATAGCACTCTTAGAGCCGCGTTATGTCGATGGATATAAGCCGAGACCGCATATGCTGGACATGCTGATAGCAAGTGCATTAGGGTCTCGAGCGCTTCGCGGCAGGCCCTGCACCTTGTGTCAGGAACCTCTATACCCATCACCCGACTGCGGTAGACTAGGGTGTTGAAGACACCGTCCGGAAAGCCATGATGAACCCCTCCGTTTCCGACTTCACCCCACTCGACCTGTGAAAAGCGAACTTCAGGCGCTTTGATAAGCCAAGGTCTCCATTACTATTGAAGAAGACCCCATGCATTGGCTTATCTTTGTGTTTCCGTAGAAGTAAGGTGATCTCTGCGGCTTTTATCTGAGCCTTTCGTTGAACGGGTTCCAACTCGGTGACAGAGTTGTGGTCACCTCGTTCAGTGTCGAAATGCTCGGGCAGCTGTCCTAAAGACAAATGCTCCAATTCCTGCTCTCTCATGGTCACGGACCATGCAGAGAAATGGATACGAACTCCTGACGACTTTACAGGCTGTATCCTGTACCATCCTGTCATGTAGACACTCCAAACGCAAAAGTTCACAGTCTCTCTGTTTTTGGTGGGAGTACAACCGTGGAACGGACGATTTGGGATGCAAACTCCTAAAGAGATGCATCATTTTTTGGGTCTTCACGTCGAGTTGATACAGCTCCTCCCGAGTCCACTCATTACTCCAAACGAGTAGGGTAAGATTGGAACGGCAAGCATATTTGTTGTGTCAACTTTGTTTTCCCTATGTTTGTCACTGCTGTTACCTCTTGTGAGTGGCGTTGTTCCACTCCGAGGTGAGTATACGTCTTTCCGGCATCCAGAGATGGTGTAAGATGCTTTCATCTACGAGCTGCACATCCTCTACGTAGTCCCCGCATCGTCCTCTTTTGAGATGGACCATTGCACATTTGTCTATCCCGAATTTCATACCGATAACATGCGTGTACTCTTCCACCACCCTCAAGGAGTGATGGAGATCCTTCTCTCCAGAGGCATACAGTTCAAGATCATCCATATAAAATAAATGGGTGACCTTGTGTCTTCGGTTTCCGGGGGTGCCCTCGAGTATTTCTGAGCGCAACGGATAATGGCAATAGTGAGATGCAGAAGAGAAGGGGACTGAGAGAATCACCCTGAAATACACCTCTTCTGAATGTGACCCACCCTGTTTGGACTCTGGCTTGACCAGATGTTATGGTGAAGCGAGTTCGCCAAAGTGGTATCAGTTGTTCAATGCATCTCACTATTTTGTCGGGTACCGCAAGGCATCTGAGCAAATGCCAGATGAGCTCATGCGAAATTGTATCAAATGCCTTATGGTAATCGATCCAGGCCATAAAGAGGTTACGCTTATATTGTATCCAGTCCTGCGTTACACATCTATCGATGAGTAGGTTCTCTTTACATCCAGCGACTCCTCTCTTCGACCCTCGCTGATCATATATCCGTTCGAACACTCGGTCAACTGCTGTGAGTATTCGTGTCTATAAGATACTTGTTAACAACTTATAACACGAATTCAAGCACGTTATCGATCTGTGATTCTTAGGAATCGACAAATCTCCGCTTTTGGGGATGAGAACGGTCCGCCCCTCGACAAACCAATCTGTATTCGGCTGCTCTCCATCTAGCCATGAGTTGGAAACTCTGGCCAGATGGCGGTGTGTGCTTGGTCGTTTTTTCCACCAATAAGTGTTCATTCCATCTGGGCCTGGAGCAGCAGAGTTCTTGGAACCCACAAGGGCTCTTCGAACGTCATCCGGGGTTATCGGATTGCGCAGTTCATTGAACTCAGGCTGTCGAAGCTCTCGAAGCTTCGAAATGCGCTAGGGCTGGAGTATCTAAGTTGAGTGGCTGCGGTTGTTCATAGATATCTTTACAGAAGGATTCCACCTGATCAGCGGTCGGCGGATTATCCACAACACGTGGAGGCTCTTGGAATAAGCGAGAAGGTTTCTCGCGGAACCTTAGGTTTTCCGCGATACTTCTCGCTCGCCTCGCTAGTGACTTCTTAGCAGCCATTGGCATTCGTTTCCTATCAAGGCAGTGCTGTTTGGTGGTCAGCAGCACGCCTTGACGTAAAGTGTGATGGATACGTCGTAAATTGGCGGCTACTTGCCGCACTGCAGGCGTGAAGGGCCTGTTGGCCGCCCTGTTATCCATCACATATTGGATACGAGACGCATGTTGTCTCGCCGAAGGGATCTTAGCCTCCATCTTGTGTATACGCCGTTCAATCTTCCGAACCGCAAAGCCTCTTCTGTTAGAACAGTATGAACCTCCGCATCCAAGCAAGCCAGTTCTTGTAGCTTCAGGGGCCTAATTCTGTGGAGCGCCCTGCGTGTTTTGATTGACTTCATTGGTGGCATGATGAGAGTCTCCTCTCCAGCTGTGCCAACGGGTGGTAGAACTGTCACTTCTACCTCTTCGTTAGCAGGCTGAGGAGGAGCTATATAGCACTGCCGCCGAAGATAGAATACGTAATCCCTAAGATTTTGGGCGGAAAAGGCGGCATTCTCCGGATGTGTTTCACACCACAGAGCATGTAATCTCGCCATGTACCCTCTTCGTGCAGGCTCACTACTCTCGTAGCAATGCATAGGGCTATCTCTTAGCTCATGCGTCCACTCGAAGCGTCCGTTGTCATTGTCAGGGTTGTCATCGGTAGACAAATCACCGTTATGGGCCCCAACACCTTGCTTCTGACCCCTCCGAGCGGGTCGATTGTGTGGGCCCCTTCCTCGATTGCTAGGAACCAAGTGTTGGGTTCACCGGGTGGTTAGCCCAGTGGACCCCGGCACCGGAGGGAGAATAGTGTTCTCCTTCCCGGGTGCGCCTGGGCTGCCGGTTCGGTTTTGCACCAGTTATTGATATTATTATTAATATCATCTTCATCAAATCGAGAAGTGAAGAAAACAGTGAACAAAATAAAACTGTTTGAACCGAATCTTCCTATTTTCGAAAAAGTTTCAATTCTGTGAAACGGAAACAGTCTCTTTATAAAATTTAATATGAAAAAGTGATTGGTTAGTGATTATTGTTCATAGAATAACGCTATTTCTGAGGCATTCAAAACAATTTATTTCATCGAAATGCAAATTTTCTACCTAATAATATGTAATCAAATCGTGCATAGCAACAGTAATTGCAAGACACGCAAAACGTATTTCACTTGAGAAATGTACTACTAATGTAGGTATACAAGGGCTATAGAAAGTGTTGAGAGGTGAATCTAGAGATAAAATATAGAATTCAACAAAATATTGTGAGTATATTTCTTGGTAACAGCTCAGGCAAATCTGGGAAAACATTCAGATATTTGGTTTTGGGATCAATATGACTGATTTTGAAACTTTTCAATTCATATGAATAGAAACAGAGGAAGGATTGTGATTTCTTTATGATTTTCCACCTATCACCTGATATGAGAGTTATTAAAATTCAGTTTTGGAGGAGTTGTCAACTAGGGAATGCAAAATCTGCCTAATGAATGGTAAATATCGCTACCCGATGGAAATCAGTAGATATAATGAAAATTCTGAATATTTTATGCGAATAACAATATTTCCTCGAAAATACTTGCTGAACAATATAATTATATTCACTATTTATCATAATTCATTCCAATTGTTTCAATAATAGAACTTCATACACAGGCCGTTTTTCACCTGATCCTTTCATTGCTATCTCGGAAACGGTAAGACCTACAAGGTTTGTCAAATTGTAGATAAGTTTCCTATTTTGGGAAACTGAAATTAACTTTTCTCAGATCAAGAATTTCGATGGTTGTTTTTGAAATATTTGTAAAAAACTAGAATTGTCAAAATTCTTTATTTGACTCTACCGGCTCCATTTCGAATGTACCTACAGGGTGTTTCCTAACTACGGTACGGAACTTCAGAGGGTGATTCGTGAGGTCGTTTTGAGGAAAAAAAAATTTACAAACGTATGCCCGAAGTTGCTTCGTTTATGAAATACAGGGCGTTGAAGTTAAAAATAAATATAGTTTAAAAAACTAAAAAACACGCTTTTGAAGAACATCGAACTAAAAAGTTGAAAATATCTTTTTTAAATGAGCTTAAAGCAATAGCGAACGTAGAATACTAGTATTATGAATNACTGGAAATTCTACTTTTTCGTCGCTTGTGTTTTCTTCATATCTAGCTTCGTTTTCAAGAAAAAAAATTGTGGCCACTTTGCATATCATGAACACACCTGCTTTGGAGACCGGATGGAAATGCGAAAAAAACACGAAGAATTTACCACGATAGATATCTAAACAGAATAATTCCATGTGCTGAAACATCGGAAACGCTACTAGCAAGATTATGCGAAACTGTGAGTTTTATTAAAAATGCAGGTGGTGGAAGACCAGGAACTGTAACAACGCCTGAACTAGAAGAAGCTAAACTTGATGCGATAAAAAAAGATCCTTCAAATACTAACAGGAACATTGCACCGCAGTTGGAAGTCAGCCCAAAAACCGTATGGACAATTCTAAAAAAGAATATCCAATACCTATACCCAAGAGCCCATCAAGACTGGGAAAGATATAAACTATTGCGCAACTTCACTCTCTCCTCGATAAGAAACGAAAAAAGAGCATATTTCAATAGTTTTTGTAAAGTCAACGATAGTAGGAGAGTTTGGAATACTTTGAGGTCTTTCAAAGTTGTGAGAGGTAAGAATAGTACAATTCCCGAAGAATTATCTGATCCTGAAGTAATAAATAATTATTTTTCTCAAAGTTGGGGGGAATCTAGTTTCAGAGATTCAACTTGTAATGAAGCAATTCAATTCTATGATAGCCATTCTTGTCAGGCGAATAAACCTAAATTTAAATTCAAAATGGCTACCGTTGAACAGATTCATGACATTTCATTTGAGATAAAAAGTACAGCATATGGTATAGATGATATATCTATAATCATGTTGAGGTACTGCAGCCCTTTCATTGATTCATTTATAGTTCATCTGATTAATTATAGCATAGAAACAAATCAGATTCCTGATTTATGGAAAATAGCGATAGGACACTCCCTGCCTAACGTGGCGAATCCAACAAATCTAGCAGACCTTCGTGTAATAAGTATACCATGCCTGTCAAAAGTGATAAAGGAAGTTATGTCTTCCCAAATTCTAGAATATGCTCGAATCAATTCACTAATTCCCTCATGTCAAACTGGATTCCAGATAAAAATGAGTACATCTAATTCTCTCATTCACGTTCTAGATACAGTGATTGCTAATTTGGATGAGAGAAACATTAGTGTGTTAAAACTTCTATATTTTTCTAAAGCATTTGATACTATCAATCATAGTCTCTTATATGCTAAATTCAAATATTACGGTTTTTCTGATAGTTCACTTCAAAAGAATAAAGTCATATCTAACGAATCGAAAACAGAAGATAGTATCAAATGAAAGAAACTCTGACTACGTTGAAATTGAAGTGGGATGACCACAAGGAAGTATTCTCGGTCCACTATTTTTCATTGTCTATACCGCCAATATTCTAAAATCCATAACCGCTTGCAATGTTCAGGCATATGCCAATGATACGCAGTTATTAATTAGTTTTTCTGAAGAAAACCTGAATGATGCACAGAATTTGCTGAATGATGATTTTAAATCATATTTAAAAAAAGTGCCTCTCATAACTTGAAATTAAATTCGTCCAAGTCAAAAAAATTAGTTATCTCACCAAAAACTCAATACGATTTTATACATACAAATTTGACAGTTGCTATCAATGATGTACCATTAGTGGCCGTTGAATCGGCGAAAAGCTTGGGTTTAATAATAGACAACGATCTCCGTTTCTTAAAAAACTTTTCCTTCACTGAAAACTCTTTACAGCAACCGGTTTATTCTCAATGTAAATTTGCGCAAGACTTTGTGTGAAACCCTTGTCCTCTCACAGTTCACGTATTGTGATTTTTTGTATGGTCCTTGTCTTGATAATGAATTCAAATATAAGATTCAGAAGGTTCTGAATTTTTGCGTACGATTCATTTACGGGTTACGTCGGTATGACCACGTATCTCAAAAATTAAGACAGTTAGAATGGCTCAATATGGAAAATCGTAGACGACTTCATACATCCATGAACGTTTATAAAATGATGAGAAATGAAAGGAGATTACTTCCTAGATCTCATACACATTCTATCAATGTAAGGGACAAGGGCTTACTCACGATGCCACATCATTCGACTGCTTCTTTCCAGAGGAGCTTTACCTATACTGCTATTATAAATTACAATTCTATCCCTATTCTATACAGGAACTCAAATTTGAGAGCATTTAAAAAGTTTATAAAATAATCTTTACTATCTGCACAGTGAATAATGTAGGTACCTAAATGTTGGTCGAACAAACTTGGTAATGTCTGATTTCTCAGTTAGTTTATTTTCAATTTTGTAATTTATAGGGCCATATGGTATTATCAACTCTAGATGAGCATCAGGGGGTTAGATGTAAGAGTAGCTAAATCTCGCCTCGTGATGTTCAAGCAAGAAAGAGATTTTCCTGTATTATTTCTTCAAATTATATAATAATTTGTAATCTCTACATAATAAAGACGATATTATCATTATTATT
>NW_019295183.1:0-18159 GCF_000500325.1 Leptinotarsa decemlineata
ATCTGTTTTTTTCCGGTGCCCCACCATGTAAATTATTCATGTCATTCAAGTTAAATATTGTTATGAAACATGAGAATTAGAACTTTCTATGTTGAATTGATGGGTATGAATCAATTTACAATTTATTTTCTTTCTTCTATAACTTATAAACAAAAGATTGTTTATAACAGTTATTTATGTAGCAAAGACGAAAAAATGTCTATTATAGTCGAGCTTGCAAATTGATAGCCGAGTTAGCAACCAGGCGATCATCTTCTTGTCCACCATTTTATTTTTGTTCTTGAGCTCTTTCATTTGATAACCATATCACGGCAGAGCATGAAAAATGAAGCCCTTCATTTTGGGCGGTCCGCCATATTGAATTCCGAGTGACGTCTTGTTATTTTTCACAGTCTTTTCAGCAAACTCTTTCATTTGACACATGAAAAAACCAACTTCACAATTTGATTCATCCACCAAATTGAATTTAGAGTGATGCAATAGTATTGTTCGTTTTTTTTCTCAGCTTATTGTTTCATTAGATAACTATTTCATAAAAGTGCATGAGAATAGTTCGCCATAATAGAAAAGCGTCACTTAGCTAATCATGCATTTTCATCTAAACTAAACGTGTATGTAAAAGTTCAGGATTATGAAAACGCTTGATGAAGCTACTGTTTTGTGAACTGTCTAGTGGAAATCTCACAAAAAACTGTTAGTTGAAAAAATTCCAGCTCAAACAGATGAGGATTACTGCTTTAAAATTCATTGGCAAAGTGAGGCCCGAACTAATATACGTATAAACAATGCAAGTTGAATAATAACATATTATTCATTGAGCAAGGAATATATTCATTGCTCGTAAGAATGGAGTTCCAGCCAACAATAATACTATACTTTTTCCATGAGTTATAACAGGAAATTCAAGTTTATTTTCAATACAGATCATGAAATCATGAAACAACAACAAACATTTTTCCAGCTGCAGGAAAACACGGAAAAACCTGCAGCACCACATCATCTGAAGATCTTGACCTGCCAATGTCCTCTCTTTCATAAAACAAAATGTAGGGTGTCTCCAGAGGCTCCAATAAATTCAATACATCGCCAGAACACTTCGTGACACGACAGTCGTCAAACTTAAACTAGTCCGAATCGTCTTTAACCAAGGCGTAATAATGACCAGATTCAACGCCAGAACCACAGTGAACAATGACTACATGAAGATTATGATAGTGGTCTGCTAGATTGAAGTGTTCATCTATTTCGAACCTTCGTAAAAGTTTGGTGCTTCCGTCAGAGGTTGAGTCACGTTTGAAGATCATCAGTGTTATTATTTGATTGACTGGTGCCTCAGCTATAGTTGTTTTTATATAACAGTCAGCTAGTTTGGCGCATGTTTGGCAATACTACAAACTGTCAGTTCAATGATTAAGTTTGATATTTGTGAACATATTTTGATTCAGGTAGGTTCTCAATGATTACTCGCTATTGAAAATAATTAAAACACTACTGTAGAGTAATGAGTTATGAATCTGGTCAACTGCTATTGATTTTTTGACCTTACATATTTACCCAACAAGAAAAGGTCATATAATTGATGTTTTTTTCAATAGTTATGGAGAAAAGCTTGTAAAATGTTTTGAATGATGTACAGGTAGCCATATAAATTGATATTGTAAATTATCATATCATTAGTGATGAAAAAAGTTATGGCTAAGTTTCAACAAAGATCCAGGCATCTTCATATATAGGCTCCGAACCAGGAATAGTAGGAACTAGTGAAGTACTTCTGAAATATTTTCGCAAACACTCACGGGAAATCCTTCATGGAGAAGCTATACCACAAAAAAACTAAGGGTGTTCCTACAATACAGAGACATAACCAAAATAATTGCAGAGATTTTTTTTGTACACTAAGAAAAATAGATACAATGGAGATGTTTCATGAAAATCTGAGTCACTAGATAAGCAATTCATGGATTATATCCAGAAGAATGTGACAAACATTCAACAATAGATCTGTAGATTCAACCTGAAATGAAAATGGAATGAAAAGTTAGGAGAAAACATTCAGATAGGGTTGTATAGGTAATTATAGTTTCATTTTAGATTTTTTGAATTGTCATATTTACGAAATATTCGGACGATTAATGATTATCCAGAAATTGCCTTCTCTATTTTATTTTGAGCATATTGTATAGTGGATAACATCCGAATGACTCTATCATGAATAAAATGTTTTTTGTTCAAACTATGTTGATGATTTGAATAAAAATTGTGGTACCTATACGTTTCTTTCTTCAAAATATTTCAAGATGATGCATCAAGAAATGAGGATTAGTTGTTTTCTTCTAATGAAGAAAAGAGAATTGAAACTTTGTATTTTTTTGCGACTTTTATTTGTAACCAACGTTACTGCATTTTTGTCCTATGAGGGCAATTTAAAACTTATACATTAAACAAATTAAAGTGGTAAAAAACATAGAAAGTTTGAATTCTCTTTTCTTCATTATGATCTCCTACTACATAGTAACGGCTACATCCATCAATTTATTGGTTTCCTCCACTTTTTAGTGACGAACTTCAATGATGAATTTCATCTAAATTTAGAAGCTAGATGTCATATAACCCATTGCTGCTTATATATTTTGGGAATTATTACAAAATATATAATTTTCACCTAATCGTTCAGATTCTTTTGAGAGTTTAGCAAACATGGAATATCATTTTCATTTTTGTAGAGAGTAAGTTTTTATGGCCAATCAAATGAAATAGCGCCTTTGAAACACATACTGGCAATTTTAAGCACTAGTTCCTCTTCCTGTTTATCCTTTTTCTACAATGTCAATAATTTTTCCGAAGTTCAACGCATAAGGGCAACCGAAAATAAAAGCCGACACGTGAACAGTGCCCTTTTAAACAGTTATTAAGACATGACGACACGTGAAAGGGCTCTGTGAAAATACCCGAAACCCATTTATTGAATCTCTAGAACGATTCCAAATCTCTGAATGATTGATACAATGGCTAGTGCATACACTGCTATTCGAAAAACTTGGACAAGTCTAAAATATTCAGGACAGTGAAAAGAACCTAGGACAAGTATTGCTTAGGTACTTTCATAACGAGAAATTCAGACTTGCAATGGATTTATCTGTTAACTAGTAGAGAGTTTTCTAAAATTGATTTTCAGTTAATATCACAGAAAGGTCATCTGGCTAATGAAATTATCAGATTAACTTGTCATCAACTTTGACATCTTCCTCATATTGCTAACTGCCAAATTATTCATTTCATCACGATCAGACATTCCAGTTATACATTCTTGAACAGTATAGAAATCAGACCAAAATAAAATATTAATATTACGTGAAACATGTCTAGGATATGCTATTATTTTTCATATATGACTTTAATCATCTACCATTTTCGGTTGTAGAATTCGTTTGGAGCACAAGCTTTGTATAATTGTCATTTCTGTTAGTTGTCAAGTTAATGGTTGATGACATCACTTGATGGCTGCCAAACGCAAATACTAAACAACGCAGCGTCTTCAAACTTGATTCATATGCTTCATAGATTTTGTACTTTCTGATACAGTGATATTTTTCGAACAACTACCGCCATCTCTAGGTCAGGCCGGATACTTCTAGGATTACCCAGAATATATGAGAAACAATCAAAATCATACGCAAAGTAGAGATTCGCGAATGAATCGCATTTCCGAAATTTCAAGAATTGCAATTCTGGGTTGAAAACAAATATGATTATGAAAATTCTTGATTAGTATAGTGAAATAGAAATACACTTCCAGATTTTATTTAGAGCAGTGTATCACAAACGATCAGGAAGCGATGCGTGGGGCAGATCACAGAGCTGGTGGGTCACGTGTCTTCGGCGAGAAAACATTCAATACCGGTATTTTCGGCACGTGCACGGGCTATTTACAAATTGCCGCCAGCGAAATGGGAATTGGTCCGGTACAGCCCCTTGGGGCATATGAATATGTTAGAGGTCGACCGATACGAGAGGTTGATGAAAGTCTTCAGGGAGCCATTTTGGAGATCATCTGGTTTCGATATTTGCTCTATCCGGATCATTTTTGAAATAGTCATATTTTGAGACTTTGTGGTGTTTTGGTCAACGGAAATTTGTTGGTCATTAAATTTTGGATTGAAAGGTGTATATTTTTAGGGGGATTAATTTTTGGGAAAGAAAGGTTTTGGCTTTTCACTGCTTCATCTTATAATGTTAGCCATAGTTGCTGCTAAAGAGGCAATAAGTCAAGTATCGAAAGTATTTTTGTTTCGTGTATTTCAATGTATATATGAAAATAGTTGTTTTGGTTGGAAAAATTCCATGGAATTATTGATTCTCTGGAAGATCATTCTATAATCTTGAGGTTACTCTTCGTTGATACAGGGCATGCCATTTTATTAAAAACTGTTTCATAATGAGGTGAACTTTGCAGGATTCACAGATAATAGGCTTCTCTTTCTTGAGGACATGATAGTAGGTCAGTTTGGTATATTTGATTATCAAAGTCGAGTGAATTACTTGTCTACATTTGGAATGATTGCTTTCAGTTCATTACTTAAGTTTTGTAATCATGTTAGTCGATGTTGGGTAATTATTTTTATAGTGAATTTGAAGTCTTGGTATGGATCTGAAATTGTTTGTTGTTTGTCCTGCAGAGAGATCTGTCTTTTCATTACCTGTAGTTCCAGTGTGGGAAGAAAGAAATACAATCACCAGATCCATTTCGAGTACACTTCTTGTTGTACATATAACAGTTGATGTTTTGAATAAAACTATATAGTTATTTCATTACGCTGTGTGAATCAGTGAAGATAACTGTTTCTCAGCAAAAGCAGAGGGATGGGACACGGAAGAGGGATGGGATACTTGCTTTTTTCCACTCAACCAACTAAACCAAATTGTTACAGGGTGCGACAACTCAACCTATTGCAAGAAAACAAGCAAATTTACATGTTGAAGATGACATTGTAATACTTCAATTACCCCTAAAGTTTCGATAAACAACAAATTACGGATTACAACTAACAAACATTTACAGTGATAACTCACCTGAATTTGAAGGAAGGAATGGACAGATGTTTCAAATCATTTGGGATTTTGTTATGGAATCTAGTTACGAGATTTCTACGTGGTAGGAAACATAATGAAGGAAAGAGAATTGAAACTTTCTATGTTTTACCACTTTTATTTGTAACTAAAGTTACTGCAGTTTCGTCCTATAAGGACATTTTCAAATTTATACAATAAACTAACAATGGTTCATTACATTAGCTCTTATATACCACTTCTGTAGGTACTAATAGAGGTACTTGGCTTGATTGAGTACCTGAATCTACAGTTTACTCTGCTCTGTGCAACATGTTGCAAATAACATTCTCACTGCCTTTGTCTGCTAACAATCTAGCTAGGAAAACACACAATCAGAATAAATTCGAGTTCAATGTTTTCAGAAAACCTAGCTATACAGACATCACCATCCCAAGCGATTCTTTCCATCCAGACAGTCATAAATTAGCAGCCTACAATTCAATGCTGCACAGAGCATTCTCACTGCCTTTGTCTGCAGACAATCTAGCTAGGGAANCGTTGATTTAATTTTGAATTCGAATTGGACGTTTAGTTACTGAATGAAGAACGGGGTGTTTCGTAAGATAAAGTTTGGTGGGAGAAGGATCTGAAAAGTGTATTGAGTATAGATAAATCATAGCAGAAAAAATGTTAGTGTCCAAACTTCCATTCAGAAGCACAAAAAAACCAAAATGGTTCGAGTGGCTACCTCCTGAGTTTTTTTCTGATGACTGGATATTACGGCTGCGTAAAGCGTATTAACTCCGGTAATTTGGTGAGCTAATATCTGTAACTCGATTAAGTAAATTGTCAATAACATTCATCGATCCTTTTCTATCTGCCGTCAAGATGTTTGCAATTCTTGAACTTCTTAGAATGGGACTCCACATTCAGTTGAGGTTCACAGCTTCTTCTTTTCTTTTGAAATTATTCGTGTGTTTGTGAATCTCTATTGCCTCCCGTACAAATCGGCTATGATATACCTGCTAATGGGCAATGAGTTTCCGTGATTTCAAAGAATCACGTGGCTTCCTTCACTAAGTGCGTGTTCCGCCACAGACCACCTGTCTGTTTGGCCTAGTCTGCAGTTTCTTTCAGGCTCCTTCAGCCGTGTTCCCATTAATCTTTTGGTGGTTGTGATGTCTACCTCTTCACAAATGCACGGACCTGCGATAGACCCCTGCTACTGATAGTGGGTCTCTTTTGTCTGTAGCCAACCTGAGATTTTATCTTCTTGGTGGGTTTGAAAACCGTTTTAATATTATGTTGTGCTCTGTCTGTGATCCTAGGCATATATGGGATACGAACGTGCAACCATCTGAGCCTTCTTCTCGATTTGAACCGTGGGATCTATCATGGGCCAATTGCACACGGTGTACTGTTTGGAAGGTATACATCGAAACCAAAAGATCCATGGAAACAAGGCTGAAGGATCATGAGAAAAACTGCAGACTTGGACAAACGGACAAGTCAGCAACCATTCACTCAATGAAGGAAAGCACATGATTCTTTTTGAAAACACGAAACTCATGACCCCCCAACCAGGGATACCATAGCCGACTGGTATAAGGAATGTATGTGGAATTACCTTTTCAATGCTGTGTCACACTTCTAATCAAATTGTACGAGTGACCACGGGGTGGAGAGAAAGGTAAGACAGTTGAGGTTACGCATTATTGTCACAACACATGTGTTTTAAAGAATTCGTTTCCGGTGCTGGGTTGAGTCGAACCATAATTACAAATTTCGCCTGCCATCTTGTTTTTTGCATCGACTAAAAAATCATAAATTCATGTCAAATTAGCTTGCAAATGGAGTATCATAATTTGGAATACCGAACAGTTTTTTTCCCGCAAAAGGGTGCCAAAATAGAAAATTAGGTAACAAAAATTGACTTGGGGGAATTACTTATGAAATTACCTTTTCAATGATGTGTCACACTTACTACTTTCGCATTTTTCCCAAGCATATAAATAAAATATACCAACAAAAGACCCACATTATGCCGCCCATACATACCCGCATCCGCAGAATACCTGTCACTAATAAAATATCAGACAATGGAAGTCCGAACTAATGAAATTTATCATGAAACATTGTCAATCACCTTCAAACAAACTACAAATGGATCTCTAGTATTTCAGTTTTTCCATGTGTTTACTGAATCGATTCATGGATATCTTATTCGAAATAGTTTTGCTTGACCATATGATTCATTATCGAAATCTGCATCTTGACCATATGAAGTTCGCATCTAATTTATTATTGAAACCTGCATATTGTCGGAAAGCCAGAACATTTCTTTCCCAAAAACTTATATCTCCTAAAAATTTACCTCTTTCACTTCAAACAAGATTCCTATGGCTGAGATTGAATCGAATAAGCGAAAGAATGTAATTATGTACTGTCATCGTGACATGAATAGATATAACTCATCCATAGCATGTAGTCTTGTGGTATTTCCATAACGGTGCTGAAGAGGCAATATGATAAGTGCCTTATTCCGAAACATCGATGTTTACCATTGAAGAAGAAGAAGATGACATGAGAACAAACTGAGTAGGGTAAACATATTGTTTGTATAATCCAATGTGCCAATGAAAGTAGTTTCAAAGGGTCTTTTTTCCAGTTTGTATGTGAGAGTAACTTCCATGCAAGATCTACACATCTTCGGAAAAAGCTTATTTTGAAAGTGATTGCTTTTTTCCTCATTTAGAAGTTTCCTTCATTTGTTGTAAGGAGATGGAGAAGTAGAAAGGCAAAACATTTCCTTCCCAATACCTAGTCTCTACTAAAAATATACCTCTTCCAATTCAATCGAATTATTCATTCCAATTTACGACATATTCTCCAAAGAACTTGTATGATGAATGTGTCGTTCATATTTTAATACACGCTATCGAGTTTAGAAGTATATTTTAAATTTTATACTTTCATTCATTAACAATTGTTATTCTGAGGTTTTTGATCTAGCACCTTCCTTGCATATGTGAAGGTTATTGTAATTAAGTGCATATATTAGACTTGATCGATTTGTGACCTATTAATTGTGTAGAAATTCATATCGAATATACGATAGAGAAAATAACTTTTCTACTGTCTAATCTCTACTAATATTTCTACTAAGATGAAAAATTTAGTAGGAATCAGACATGTATTAGAGTTCTCACAACGAAGTAGATTATTTCTTATTTTTTCATTGAAATATGTCACCTCCTTAGCTTGCGATCTTAATGAGTGGTTTCACCGATTTTTATGAAGTCATTAAACAATCACAATGGTATCAAAGTCAACAATGTGACAAAGTGAATCGCAATTAGGGTCTGAAAACAACGATTCACGTTCAAGGAAGTGCCTATAAGTGAAACAAAGCAAAATATTCGGAAAGTTAAGCCCAACAAAGTGGAAACTAATCTTATTCATAACCGCAATTATGGAAAGGTATTATGAGGAAAACACTTGTTGATTGTGTTTTGAGCCAGTTGGGTTTATATAAATTCATTAAATTGAACTGTTTCGAGTTAGTAAAACAGCGATGATTCTTACAGGTGAAATCATGAATTTTTGATGGGGTTTCGGGTGTTGATTTTTCCACTGAGATATCTGAAAGTGGCGATCATTGCTGGGTTTGAAACACATTCTATTATGTTCATATGTCTGAATGTCATACAATAAGAAACTTCTACTTCATCAAATGAATCATTTTTTGGAAGGATAACTTAAGTGATGATTTCATTTGAATAGAATTTCTGTTAAATGTTTGTTGGCAATATTACGAGAAGTCAAAACTTAAAATATGCTGCCAAATTTCGTAAAACAACACACAGGTCACTTTTTAATTCAGAATCGTTCAACTGGTACTTAATAATAATATATTTCCACCACAATTTCACACATCGTACTAGTTCTACCAAAAATTACATTGAATATACTCACAATTGTTCAATTATATGCCGGAGAAATGTGTTTTCAGCTATAATATCCCAAGGACATTGATAACTAATGAAATAATTTTATCACAGTTTTCGAAAGCACGTTATTTGGTAACATCCCGACGCCGAAAATCTCAATAATAGAAAGCTACTAACAATGATATATAACTCACTCGCAGAATCAGTTCTGAGATATTGCATTATAATATGATGTGGCGTCAGCAAAAGCCTGTTACATAATCTAGAGGTAATGCAAAATACTATCCTGAAAATCATTTTCAATCGTAAATAAAGATACTCCACTGTAGTACTATACAAAGAATCAGTTTTATTTGATGTGAAAATATTATACGCTTATCACTGCATATTATGGATGCATAATAACCCCACCTCCAATATAAATCATAATTATGAAATCCAAACTTCATCAAAAAACGAATGTCCCTCGCTGTAGATCAACTTGCACTCAGATATTTATATCATACTCTAGCCCAAAACTAATAAACCTAGTTCCTTCAGACATTAGAGCAATCTCCAATGAATAAAAATTTAAGTCAAAACTGAAAGAATATGTGAATCAAAACTATGACATATTGAAATCCGTCTATGAACTGGATTCACAATCGAAGTTCTCTCTAGGCTATGAATATAAACTATTGTAGGTAATTTCTTGAATTAGTAGAACAATCCAACGTCACCTTCTCTTATTGTCTTTCAAACAGCCAACTATTTGTATCAGTTGTATTCACAATGTCAGTATGAGTGTTTGCTTCATTATGCAACAATGATACCTCATTTAAATGTATGTATATGTGTGTATGTATGCATATGTATATATGTGTATATGCATGTATATGTGTGTATATATAATCAACGTTTAAGTTGTTTATATGTTGATACTACAACTCAAGCTCTGCTGAGGTAGATGAGCCTTCAAAATTGTTTATTTTTCATTCATTGTTATACCATTATCAAAATATGTAATCACCTGAATAAATGTATCTATCTTTATCTAATTTCGTATGCTAAAAATTTGCAACTATAAGTTGTTTTTCCTTCAATACTGATCATTCAAGTATAACACGTTTGATACGCTAATTGAAGTTTTTTTGTGTAATTATAGTCAACTTTTGCAAGTTTTACAAATACATTTTGCAAGTTGTGTTTTCAAATTTCTCTGTATGCGAGCATTGTTTTGATGAAAGCAAGTCTCTTTGTCGATCGTGGGAATCACTGCACAAGCAGAAAATCTCACAGGTGAGTAAGTGGAGTCGCGTGACTATCGCTGACACGTGTTGACCTGGATGAATCGATCATATCTCTTCCAAATAATGAAACAGCACTATGGCGCTAATCCTCAAAGCGTGCTTGTCCCTTCTAACTCGACTATTCACCTGCAACATATATATTAAAATCAGAACCAGTAAGCTGGAAAACATTCGATGGTTGGAGGATGTTCAAATTGTTTTATCTGTAAATGTTTAATCTTTTCTTATTGAATGAGTTCCTCTCAAATACATCGTCTTGTTTCAGATCACATGAATATGATGCGACTATTAGCCTGAATTCATTGAACGGTATTTGGGATTGTGTTGTTCAGTTTTCTGAAATAAAACAGTTCCCATGAATGAATGAAATATGATATTCCTATTCAATATTCATATTTGTAAAATCATGAAATAAATTATGTAGAAACGTGTTCGTTCTGGTAAAGAAACTTTCAATTTCTGAAAGTGTAGCGGTTCAATTTCACCAGAGGTTAATTATCTCGTGCTTTTATTAATCATATTTTGATTTCAAACACTCTTTACAGTTTATTGATGACAATTGAAATTTCCGTCACGTTCATAGTTTAAAGCCTTCGAATACAAATAAAATTGGAAATCATAATTCATTTCTGAAACATTGCATATCGAGACAAACTATTTTGTTCGATTGTGTTTTGATCTAACAATTCTTAAAGCTTTGCAATACATAAATCTTCATAACATCCCTCAATGTTCAATAATAACAGATTCATTGAGTGCAGTAACTTCATTGAATCAATTCTATTCTAGCCATCCGGTTCTGATGAAGATTAAAACAGAACTATTAAATATTCATCAAAACAATATTCAAATCCAATTTCTTTGGGCTCCCTCACATATCGGAAAAGATGTCAATGAGTATTGACTATGTTTGTAGCAATTTTGATGTACAAAACGTATCATGCTCAGTGATACCATCAGGTTTATCAGATCACGAAGCAATTACTTGTTCTGTACGTCTTGACTCATTAAGTACACAACGTAAACTTAAGTTTGGGAGACTTTACAGTAGAACAAATTACAATAGGTTTTAATGACCTGTCATTCGGTGATAATTTATTGATCAGGAACGAGACTCAATCTAAATTTCTAGGTATTCTCATCGACAACAAGCTCAAATTTATTGAGCATATTAAACATCTTAAAAGTAAAATTTGTTCTAGATGTTATGCAGTGAGAGTAACTTCAATAAATTTAGGAATCAAAACTGCCAGAATGGTGTATTACGCCCTCGTTGAATCCCACCTACGTTATGGAATATCGTTTTGGGGAATATGCAATTCATCAGCACTTCTGTCTGTATTAGTACTGCAGAAACGAACTATCAGGTATATGTGTGAAATTGAACCTCGTGATACATGCAGATACAAATTCGCTGAACAAAATATTTTAACAGTGATTGCTTTGTTCATTTTGGAAACGGTTTTCCTCATTTACAAAAATATGTCCCTATTTGAGGCTTCATGCCATTCTTATAGCACCCGTTCTACCGCGTTGAAATTGCCAATTCCTTTAACGAATTTGGTTAGGAATTCTATTTATTACAATGGGGTCGAAATGTTAAATCACTTGCCCTCAGATATAAGACAGGCAAATTTGACCAACAAAATGTTTAGAATAAGAGTAAAAACATTTTTGGCTGATAGACCCTACTATAATTTGCAAGAGTTTTATAATGATAAATTCACCTGACAAAATGTGCATATTTGAATTCAGGTTATATAAGATTTTTGTTTATATTCTTGTTTGGAAATAAATGTTTGTTTGTCTGGTTCAATGGGTGTGTTTATTTATGTTATATTATGTATAAGGATATATATGTTTGAAAGTCTATTATATAAGTGTTGATAATAGTTTCAAACAAGTCTGTACACAACCACGTTGAGACAAAATTTCGATATTGAACTATAGTGTATGTTCTAACTTTACTTTTCGTAGGTGTTTTTATATTCATATTTGATGTTTCTATACTTACACTTGTATGTACTTTTCACAAGCTTTGTCAACAAGATTTATGAAGTATATTATTATTATTAAGGCCGATAGTTTAGCCAAGGATGCCACAAAATTTCAAGAGTACACAATTACTTGCCCCGACATTTACTATAACGATCTAAAACCGCACATCAGGAAAGCCGTAATATCCAAGTGTCAGACAAAATGGAACATATCTTAAGCCAAACTTTCAGAAATCAAATCAACAGTACTACCATGGTGCAATCTACCACAGAAGACTACGAATTGGACACACACGCCTAACTCATAGTTATCTCCTCAAGAGAAAGGAAGTCCCCACGTGCTACATCTGTGAAACAACTTCAACTGTGAAACATTTTTTGCTGGAGTGCCCGCCATATAAGAGATTAGCAAATGGAATGACAGAAGATCTAAAAGTGTTACTGAACGGTCAGTCAAACAATAAACAGCGTTTTTTTAAATTCTCGAGGTGTTTCCACCTATGTCTCGATTGCTTTCACGTAGTTATTTATATCAAGTATTTTTCTTGGTTCTTCACATGTTGTTTTCAATCGGGGTAACTCGTTGTTTCTTTCTCATTATGTCGTAACTTATATTTTGTGTGGAGAGCCACGAAACGGTCAGTTCTTCATGCCAACGTTTCGTTGCATACCTAAACTTACTCCACGAGAAAATCCAGTTCACCACAGAGATAGAAAGAAACAACGAGGTACCTTGATGTACTATACTTAGAAGAAAATCTTGCGAAGAAATTCAGCACATAGTCTACAGGAAACCAACACATACCTACTAACAGATACCTGAACGCGAAGTCACATCATCACCCTTCATAAATACGGGCGGTAACCAACACCTGTATATCCAGATATGAACGCCTAACAGACGAAGACACGAAATATCAGGAAATGAAAGACACACAAAAAGTTTGTCAACGGAATGGATATAAACAGCAGAAAATTCACAAGGATACACTCCGAAGAAAGAAGGAAAACATGGAAAATACAAACACAAAGGAAACGAAAGCCATCCTGTCCTACATCAGACGAGTTCCCAACGAAATAAAAAGAATTCTGAAACGACACAACATAAAAACAACTACAAACCAATGAGAATCATAAGAAATTCGATGTGGATATTGCACCAGAAAATATGTCTGCCAAACAAATAGGCGACTGTGATATTTGATATATTATTCTTTTAGATCAATATCTTCTGGATTCTTTCTTGAAGTTTAAAATGATTGTATTCTTTTATTTACAGACGTTACTAGGCCTTGAGTGATCCAAGGTTTCCTTTGTATTTCTTGACATAGAGTCAACATTACATTTCTCATTATATTGGTTGATAAATATATTCTTTAATAGGAATGATTGGAACTATAGAAACATTCCCAGTCGCAACAAGTTAGATCTTTCCTGGTGTTTTCATATTTGATATTTTTTACATTTTCATCAAAGTACATTTGTATTGAACTGTACTTCCAAGATCATCCGTTATTTATCCCATACAAAGCAGAAAGTCAGAGTTCAAGATAATATCTCCCATGCATTGGATATACATATAGGTGTGCCGCAGGGTAGCGTGTTAGGACCTCTGATTTTTATCTTATACTTGGATGACATTGATTTGAATGAAGTAAATCTACAAATCGAAAACGGAAACATTGAAATTGTGTTCATGTATCAAGTATCTTGGATTCCAATTAGATAATTTATTACTTTTTGGTGCAATCATCTCGATTATATATGTAGAAAATATCTAAAAAGTTATATTTCCTTGCGAGAACTTTTGATAATTTATCCACCCAGTCTAAAATTACTGTATATAATGCGATTATCCAATCACATTTCGATTACTGCGCTTCTATTATTTTCTTGTTTAATCTAAATCAAACATCTCAATTACAAAAACTTCAAAATCGCGGTATGCGAATTGTTCTAAAAGCGAATAGATTCACTGAAATCGGAGTCATGTTACAAACTTTGCGTTAGCTACCAGTTTTTTCACGGTTGTATTACTTAACTATGACATTTATATATAAAATTCTGAATAACTTATCGTTGGTATGTTGAATGAGTTAATTCTCAAATTGACCATATGTATGTCAGAATGCCTGCTTAATGAACTATATAAATAACTAGGTGTTTTAGTTTGAAGCAATTTGAACAAAAATATTTTTATCAAATATTGGACTCTGTACCTCACATTCAGCTCCTTCATTACAGCATACGAATCGCATGCAAGCATTTTGTATACGTTGTAATTTCTGTTTGTTATATTGCAGCAAAAAATTGTAATACATCGAACAACACTACTCGATATGGGGGTAAATGAGAGTTTTAACTAACCTGACTTTCATTTCTTCTGATAACTGATACTTGAATTTATATAGCGATTTGAGTTCGAAGAATTATACTTTGGGAAAGACAAAATATCTATGGTTACGCCAAGATTTTTAGCACTGTCTACCCAGTCAATGTCTGCGTTATCGAGAGTGAGCCTAAAGTTACACTGAGTTTCTACAATTTGTCTTTGAGACCCTATGCATAAGGCCAAAATCTGTGTTTATATTGGCCACGCAACTTTCTGTATTGGTGTTATGAGAAGACAAATATAACTCTACATCATCTGCGTATAAGAAAGTGGGGTAATCAAAAATAAACACATAAAACATCAAGGGTCCTAAAATACTTCCCTGCGGTACACCTGAGATTGTTTCTTTTAGGGATGACCATGAGTAATCATCCAGTTTGATCCTGTGTGATCGGTCTGTGAACCAAACTTCAATATGAATAACTGTTTCCATATCAGTATGATAAAAATTCATAAAAGTTGAAATCCTTGATGAATTTGGAATAGTTAATTAAATTATCGTTTCAATTATTTGTTTTACATTGCAAATATTTTCATCTTGGATATGAATGTGTCAACTTATTTTCGTCAACTGAAGTAGATTTTTGCGCTCATCCATAACCAAAAACTAAATGTAATTCAATTGAATTTCCAAAGTTAGGATTAATGGCTTTATATAAACGACCATTTCCCAAACAAATACAACTTCCCCCTTATTTTCCTCTTTTTATCGTGCGTCACACTGTTTAAATTGCAAAATAGTTCCCAGGAAATTGCACCATACACTCAAAAATCAATTGGCATCGATATCATTATGTCATCTATTTCCGATAAAACACTTACATCGGCACGCGTGTGTCGCTCTGTGGGGAGCTTTTCCCTGCGGAAACTCAAACAGTGGATGTGTAGTATCTGATGACTTTTTCAGTTTTCAGGTACCTGATGACTGATGGATTTGTTTGAGCCTCATCAGATTCGGGGTATCGTGTGTGAATATCCGTATCTCTGATTCGGATCTGCCCCAGCAGAATCGTGTTTGACTTCCCGTTGATTTAATTTTGAATTCGAATTGGACTGAATGAAGAACGGGGTGTTTCGTAAGATAAAGTTTGGTGGGAAAAGAATCTGGAACCTGTATTGAGTATAGGTAAATCATAGCAGAAAAAAATTTAGTGTCCAAACTTTCATTCAGAAGCTCAAAAAAACCAAAATGGTTCGAGTGGCTACCTTTTTCAAAGGTTTATACATCCTGAGTTTTTCTCTGATGACTGGATATTACGGCTGCGTAAAGCATATTAACTTCGGTAATTTGGTGAGCTAATATCTGTACCTCGATTAAGTAAATTGTCAATAACATTCATCGACGCTTTTCTATCTACCGTCAAGATGTTTGCAATTCTTGAACTTCTTAGAATGTGACTCCACATTTAGTTGAGGTTCACAGCTTCTTCTTTTCTGTTGAAATTATTCATATTTGTGAATCTCTATTGCCTCCCGTACCAATCGGCTATGATATACCTGCTAATGGGCAATGAGTTTCCGTGATTTCAAAGAATCACGTGGCTTCCTTCACTAAGTGCGTGTTCCGCCACAGACCACCTGTCCGTTTGGCCTAGTCTGCAGTTTCTTTCAGGCTCCTTCAGCCGTGTTCCCATGAATCTTTTGGTGGTTCCGATGTCTACCTCTTCACAAATGCACGGACCTGCGATAGACCCCTGCTACTGATAGTGGGTCTCTTTTGTCTCTTGCCAACCTGAGATTTTATCTTCTTGGTGGGTTTGAAAACCGTTTTAATATTATGTTGTGCTCTGTCTGTGATCCTAGGCATATATGGGATACGAACGTGCAACCATCTGAGCCTTCTTCTCGATTTGAACCGTGGGATCTATCGGGGGCCAATCGCACACGGTGTACCGTTGGGAAGGTATACATCGGGGCCACCAAAAGATCCATGGGAACAAGGCTGAAGAATCATGAGAAAAACTGCAGACTTGGTCAAACGGACAAGTCAGCAACCATTCACTCAATGAAGGAAAGCACATGATTCTTTTTGAAAACACGAAACTCATGGCCCCCAACCAGGGATACCATAGCCGACTGGTATACGGAAAGTATATGAAATTACCTTTTCAATGCTGTGTCACACTTCTCCCAATCAAATTGTATGAGTGACCACGGTGTGGGGAGAAAGGTATGACAGTTGAGGTAACGCATTATTGTCACAACACATGTGTTTTAAAGAAATCGTTTTCGGCGCCGGGTTGAGTCGAACCATAATTACAAATTTCGCCCGCCATCTTGTTTTTTGCATCGACTGAAAAATCATAATATCCGACCCTGAAAACCACCACTTATCAACTTTGAATCGAATCGGACCATAATTGCAAATCTTGTCCGCCATTGTGGTGAAAAATTCCATAATGCATTGTCACCGAATTCATGTCAAATTAGCTTGCAAATGAAGTATCATAATTTGGAATACGGAACAGTTTTTTCCGCAAGAGGGTGCCAAAATAGAAAATTAGGTAACAAAAATTGACTTGGGGGAATTACTTATGAAATTACCTTTTCAATGATGTGTCACACTTACTACTTTCCCTATTCAAATTGTTTGGGTGATAATGACCGACGGGTGGGGGAAGAGGTATGTCAGTTGAGGTTATGATAGAAAAATGTCTCCTTTGGATTACAAATCGATGTGTTTTTGTATTTTTTTCAGAAAACATGTGTTTTAAAGATATTCACAGTCTTTTCAGCAAACCCTTTCATTTGACACATGAAAAAACCAACTTCACAATTTGATTCATCCACCAAATTGAATTTAGAGTGATGCAATAGTATTGTTCGTTTTTTTTCTCAGCTTATTGTTTCATTAGATAACTATTTCATAAAAGTGCATGAGAATAGTTCGCCATAATAGAAAAGCGTCACTTAGCTAATCATGCATTTTCATCTAAACTAAACGTGTATGTAAAAGTTCAGGATTATGAAAACGCTTGATGAAGCTACTGTTTTGTGAACTGTCTAGTGGAAATCTCACAAAAAACTGTTAGTTGAAAAAATTCCAGCTCAAACAGATGAGGATTACTGCTTTAAAATTCATTGGCAAAGTGAGGCCCGAACTAATATACGTATAAACAATGCAAGTTGAATAATAACATATTATTCATTGAGCAAGGAATATATTCATTGCTCGTAAGAATGGAGTTCCAGCCAACAATAATACTATACTTTTTCCATGAGTTATAACAGGAAATTCAAGTTTATTTTCAATACAGATCATGAAATCATGAAACAACAACAAACATTTTTCCAGCTGCAGGAAAACACGGAAAAACCTGCAGCACCACATCATCTGAAGATCTTGACCTGCCAATGTCCTCTCTTTCATAAAACAAAATGTAGGGTGTCTCCAGAGGCTCCAATAAATTCAAACCATCGCCAGAACACTTAGTGACACGACTACCGTCAAACTTAAACCAGTCCGTTTCGTCTTTGACCAA
>NW_019295184.1:0-19159 GCF_000500325.1 Leptinotarsa decemlineata
GAAAATATGGTTCAGTGCTCTTTCGGTTGCTCCTTTTGTTTCTTTTTTGATATGCTGCACTTGACGATGCGACTTTTATTAACGAAGACGCGGGTTCATGCATTTCTGACATATTGCGCTATCTTTGTTTTTTCTTTGTCGACGAGTTTTACATTCGTTTCTCTTTCATTTAACGTGTCAAACATGACGATCCAAATATTATTAACGAAGAAGCAGGTTAGTGCACTTCTGACATGTTGCGCCATCTTTGTTTTTTTTTCTCTGTCGATGAATTCTGCATTCGTTTCCATTTCATTTGATGTGCTGCACGTTGAGAACAAATCATTTTTAACGAAAATACGGCTCATTGCCCTTCTGACATGTTACCTCGTCTTTGTTTTTTTCTCTGTCAATGAATTCTGCATTCTTTTTCCTTTCAACCAATGTACTGCACGTTGAGATTCAATTGTCATTAACGGAGAAGTGGCTTCGTTCCTTTCTGACATGTTGCGTCATCTTTGTTTTTTCTTTGTCGATACATTCTGCATTAGTTTCTCTTTCATTTGATGTGCTGCACATTAGGACCCAAATATCATGAGTGAAATTGTGACTTAATGTCTTTCTGACATGTTGCGCCATCTTTGTATTCTCTCGTCAATAAATTCTGCATTTTTTACCCTTTCATTTGACGTGCTGTACACGAAAATTCGATTATTATCAGCGAATATACAACTTAGTGCCCTTCTGACAGTTGCTTCATTTTTTTTTCTAATAACTCATTCATTTCCACAAATCCTCACATATTTTCTACCACGCCACCACCTCCCACGCTGACTACGTCACTTTCAAAGTTTTAATATTTTATCACTATTATTATTATTTTTCGATCCACATTCACCAGTTCAATATCATCTAACACAATTATTCGACAGAAATCAAATTTCTCAATTCTGATTGGCTGACGACACCACTCTGTAACACAAGTTAGGGTGATTGTTCCTCAATGTTCGGTTCAGGAGTCTGTATATTCGAAAAACGAACCTCCATACAACAAAGCGTTAAATGATAAATGACTGTCATATTGAAATAGAAAAAAAAAACGACAATAACGACGAAACGATAACGAATAAAGGCACGTAAACTTGTCGAAAACGCACGCGAAACCGTTACACGCAAAACTTCACTTTCCCCAATTTTGAACGTTAACTCTACAATACGACTCAGCATTATTTCTGCCAAATTTCGAGGAAGAAGGGTTATGGGGGTTCCAAACGACCTATTTCAAATATTGCTTCACTCCGTATGTATGCGCTTATATTGCGAAGAATTTTCAATACGATTTTCACCACACTATGGCAAAATTTCCAACATGTGTGGGCTATTATTTCTGCAAACTGAAACTCACTTTTCAAATGTAACTGATAAATGAATCGCAAACGTGTTATGATTTCGATATATTTTGAGGTAATAATATTTGATATCGAACGAATAGTCATAAAGAAAATTATTTGCATTGTATTCCGAAAGCTTTGGACACCCAATGAATTTCTTAATACCTGTTGATGATCTTGACCTTCCCTAATATTTATAAACATTCATATTATGCTGAAGTTGTAACTTTTCTCCATGCAACTTTATTTTAGGATAGTTTTATATTTCCTATCATTTATAATCGTATCAATTTTGATGACTATGAACTTAGAATAACGAAAAATGGAATTGTGAATACTGTATGTTTTTGTTTCAGAATATCGAAGGTTAAAATATCTTTCAATTCATGTATTCACTTGAATGGATTTGAATTATTTTACTGTCGATGAATTCTGCATTCGTTTCCCTTTCATTTGATGTGCTGCACGTTGAGATTCAGCAATCATTAATGGAGATGTGGGTTAGTGCCCTTCTGACATGTTGCACCATATTTGTTTTTTCTTCATAGATGAATTCTGCAATTTTTCTTCTTTCATTTGGCATGATGTACGTGACGATCCGAAGTTTTTTCAATGATTCTCTTTGCAATTCTTCCTGTGCTGTTTCACACTAGGCACGCGAAATTATATTTTTCATAGTCTACACATTAAATAATTTGAAATGAGTACCCACATCGACCCGTTGCGACTAGTATAGCGAAAATAGGTAGTGAGGTCCTTATGGCTTCGTAAAATGATTAACTATGTTTTTTGACATCTAAACGAATCCATTGATGTCAAAATCACCGGACGACCGGAAGTGAAAATCGGAAGTAACCTTCTCACCCAAAGGAATCCAAAAATACCATATGTTTCAGTATACGATGATTTTTCAATTTTTTTGTCAACGTCTGCAATTACATTACACTCGTAGTTGTTCATAACCCAACAACTTACAATTTCAAATATCTTCTATGATTTTCTTCAAATGTGCAATTCTTTGTATGCTGTTTCACATTGGACGCTGTATATTATACTTTTTATAATCTACAAATGAAATCATTTGAAATGAGTACCCACATCGGTCTGTTGCTGCTAGTATAATGAAAATAGGTTACACGGTCCTTTTGACTTCGTAAAATGATTAACTATGTTTTTTGACATCTGAACGAATCCGTTGATGTCAAAATCATCGGAATCGGACGACCGGAAGTGGAAACCGGAAGTGACCTGTTTTTGACGGAAACCTTGTCACCCTAGGGAATCCAAATATATCATATGTTTCAGTATACAATGATTTTTTTCATTTTCTTTGTCAATGAATTCCGCGTTTGGATGAAGCTTCTGCAATTAGAATAAACTTATAATTGTTGATAACCCAACATTTTTCAATTCCAAGTTTGTTCATTGATTTTTGTTGAATTTGCAATTCTTCCTATGCTATTTCACATTAGGCGTTGGATATTATATTCGTTACGCCATCTTTGTTTTTTCTTTGTCGACATGTTTGTTTCTTAAATGATGTATTATGAAACGCCCTGTATACACATTGATATCATATTCTAAACCGACATGTTTTTTTCCTTGAATGATATATTTTGACGCACCCTGTACACTTCGACTTCATATTTGTTTTTCAATGATGTATTTTGAGATACTTTGTACACATTAAAGGATCGCACGTTGAAAACTTACAGCCTCGTGGAACTGTTATGTTTTTTCTTGAATGATGTATGTTGACGCACCCTGTACACTTCGACGCCATGTTTGTTTTCAATGAGGTATTTTGAGATACCTTGTAACATTGAGGGATCACACTTTGAAACGATACAGCCTCATTAATCTGTAATGTTTTTTCTTAAATCTGATTCATTATTATAATTATATCACTTTCGCGCATTCAATTTTCATCGAGTCGTCTACGATCAATTACAAAACCGGCAACGCTACATTGCCTCATAAACAACGATAAATTTTACAAGCGGCAACGCCGAACCTGTTATGCTGGCATGTATTGACATTTGACAGATGCAGTCTCACGAGACTAGTGTTTACAGTGTCCTTTTTCAACCAATACATAAATCAGCTAATGACTCCTAGATGATTCTGATTCTTTTATTGTTTTCATATACTTTTGTATCGATGAATTGAGCGCTTATCTTTGTGTGGTTACTGATAACAGGACATGAAAACAATTCTGTACGATAAATTATTCAAATGAATATCTCAAAATCCTATACGCAAAGCCACGTAAATTCATACGGAACACCATGGGGGCCTCCAATTGCAGCACCGTGCGTTGCCCCCTCATCTTCACCTAGCCCCCGGAGTGCCCCTCTGTCAGATGTACCATCCTACGTCGACATTTGACAGATGCCCCATTTACCGATCCGTATTGACAGAAGACGCCATTTACCGTCCCACGGAGCCCCCTCTGTCAGATGTACCGTCCTACGCCTTCCAATAGATAGTTCAGCTAGTGACTCATAGGTGGCGCCAGGGTGGTATACTCGCAACGAAGCGTCTGGGTCACGTGACAATTTGGAGCGCTCTGATTGGTCGCAGGATCCAAAATTGCCAGAATGAACCTCCATTAGAAAATAGATGAGGTTTTGATTTGGAAGCCCTGCTGTCTGATTACTTAATTCAGTTTGAAAAAGTGTGTTTGTAGATGATGCAACTATGGAACGAAACAGACATATTTTGGTGCAAGTGTGATCAGAGACATCCAGTGTTCATTGAGTTACTTACAGAACAGCAGATGTCTCTGATCACACTTGCACCAGAATAGTTCCCTTTTGTTCCATAGTTTTATCATCTACAAACATACACACTTTTTCAAACTGAATTACATGACAGCTGACATTGTCAATTGTTTTGTGTCTCTCTCTCTTTGTTATTCAACCACATGGCTTTTATCGGTAATCCATAATTTTGAAACAAATAACAATTTTTAGTAAATTTTAATTCAATATTCTCCTTTGTATGCAGTGAGGAGTCAACCTCTTTCAATTTAATGACTTGTTTATTGTATTGACATGTTTCAATTGTTTAAATTCAACATTCTTTTCGACACGGTCAACCTCACTAACAGTAAGTTGTAATCTTTCATATTAATAATTTTTATATTGTATCATCATCATATGAGCTTCTCCCTGAAGATGATTATACATTTTATCGAAATATTGGAATAACTTGTTTTATAAGCATGGAGCGCTGTTTTACTTTATATTGTCACAAATATTCATTTCCCAATTTATTTAACTAACAATGTATTTGTTTGAATTCAATTGATTCATGCATTTGTTCGACACATTAAAAACGATTGTTCGCAAAATTTATTGAATTTCAAATGACACTTGATTTGAAATGTTACATGAATTTATTAGAAAATACTTGTGATATACTGTTTGGAACCTTTGGTGTAGTAATGAATATTACTGGAGTTTTTTCCCAACACCAAATCGTTATTTTTACACCTCGACACGTGTTTCGATCACCAAGTGATCATCTTCAAGAGGAAGATAAAACTTCCTCTGGAGCTCTGTTTGAAAAAAATCTGTTTAAAATCTCTTTTTCCGTTAATCAGCTGTCGCAGCCATTCGAACGACAACTCTGAGAAGTTGAGGAACGTCTGCGAGCTAAGGATTAACGAGGTATTTCCTTTTAACGTGTGATTCCTAACACGGTTGCAGAATCATCCCAGCTTCCCAGATACATTATCTCGAGAAAAATATCTGAGGCAGGAATCGAACCCACGGTCTTCCGATCGTGAGTCGGGCGAACTACCACCGCGGTCAATTCCTCCAAACATATCCTGAAGTTGCCGGATTCAATCCAGAAAAGAGTCATTCGCCTGATTGGAGACGCAAACATCACGTGCAACCTTAATAGCCTGTAACATCGAGGAAAGGTTAGAGATTTGTCTCTCTTCTATAGATAGTTTAACGGAAAGTGTTCGAATGACTTAGCACATTCGATTCCACCAAGAGTGGTACATATAAAAAATTCGCGACTGACTGTGGGTGCTCATCATTTTGAGGTACTTATAGATTTTGATGCTTTGAATCCATGCTATTATTTGATGATTATATCATTCATATATGAATTGAGTCTGTTGAGATAGCTATATTCGAGAACTTTTGAGAAAATAGAAGGAATAGTGATATATCAGTAGTTATTGATGTTTTTTGATCACCACGTTTGAAAACGGGAAGCACTATTTCAGTTCCCAGATAATATGAATAGTTGCCATTATAAAACGATAATTAATTAAACATGTCAATAGATGAAGTCGGCCCGGAGTGCCAATTAATTTGTATTGTTGTTTTTAACAATAAAAATTCATCATTATAGATGATATGAAATAAATAACCTTCAGCAAGAACTGAGAAACTTCATCAAATCCAGCTGATTTTCAATTTTTTATTTCACGAAATAAGAGTTCACCTAGTTCTGTTGGAGTATAGGGATGTGAAAGTGAATTTGTTTGCAATTTGTTGATGTAATTATTTGAAATGTCAGGAGTATGAGGAATCCTAGAGGTAACATCTTTTGGGGCATTCA
This sequence comes from Leptinotarsa decemlineata, assembly GCF_000500325.1. Taxonomy (NCBI): domain Eukaryota; kingdom Metazoa; phylum Arthropoda; class Insecta; order Coleoptera; family Chrysomelidae; genus Leptinotarsa; species Leptinotarsa decemlineata. Next base: position 5,955 of record NW_019295184.1, read on the forward strand.
TTAGAAGTGGCAAATAAAACATATTTGCCACTTCTAATTAATTTTTTATCAAGTTTCATTCATTCATCAATGTTATATTATTCGCCTAACCATTATTATTCATGAAGTCTTCAAAGAGTTTCCAGGCACCTTTGGTGTGAATATCTGAGAAAGCGGTAATATTTTGGTAGAATTATTTTCTTGTCGAAATTTTAAGTTCTTCATGTTCTTTTCTTATTGTAATAATCATGTAATTTAGGATTTTCTCTAGACAAAACATGTAGATATTTCAGGTTCAGACTCCATTCACAAACTTCAGAGTTGATTCATGTTGCCATCAAAGTGTTGAAAGTGGTACTGCAACACATCCTCGNGTAGGGCAATACAATAGTTACAGAAGATTCTTTAACACTCATCACAATTTTTTAAGAAGTATTCTGTTGATTAATGATATGGTATATTATTATCACCAATATTTAATAATTATCATATTCATACACTGGTTTAAAAATGATAGTTGTTGCCGACTGATGTTTCACCCATTTCTAGTCTTCATGTAGACTGTTATGGCAAACACCTGTCAAATCAGCTACTCTCTTTTCTAGTGCAATGACATGTATTGAGTTATATCAAAAAAATTATTGTGCAATGTTCCTTAGAGAACACGAATCAAGTTACAAAGTCATCTTAGCTAAAACCAAGTGGCAGAATTTTGTTTCGATACGGGCAGGGTACTGATCACCGGCAGGCAAATCAGGCATTTATTTGTGCAATGCTCTTCAAGGAACGCACTTTTGCAGTGGTACTTGTGAGAAAGCAATAAGTTTTTTTTTTTAGTTGAGAATGATCGCCTGCGTACATAAATATTTCAATGTTATTGCATCTCAAGAGGACCAGCTGGGTTGGACAAGCAATCCAAATTGTTTCATTCTTCAGAAACTCTTCGACACGCTTTCCGAAATTTGTTTGATTTCATACGTTTCATATTATAAGTATGCGAAAATATTTCATTTTATCCAGTTCTGAGCTAAGTTGCAAGTTCCTTTAACTCCACGGTGACTTATTTTCAAATCGATGACGAAATTTGAACCAATCAGACAAGGAGCTAGAAATTCAAAGCGTTACATGATATTCTACATTATTACGAAACACCCATTAAATTTTCTATTGAATTTGTTTTACTGTAGAATAATTTATATCTATTATTTACTTATTGAGCAGTGTATGAAATGTCAAATGTTGGCGAATGATTATGGTTTCGGAGAAGTCCTAAAAAAATGAAACTGTAAGACACAAACATAAAAGGTTCCGACAAGAGTGAAACTAGTGGTTTAAGCTATACTGTGACCATACGAGCTCACATCATACAAGATTACTAAAGTTTTATTGAAATCATAATGTGTCAGAACATGGACTATTCGTTTTTATGGTGGATTTCTCGTCCAATTTAATTTAATTTGTTCATCCCAATACACGAAATAATTGTTGCTCTACCACAAAACTGAACTTTGTATCCCATTTTCGTCGCCAGTTATTGTATATTTTGTGAAAATATAAATACACATGAGTTGAACTGGAAAAAGTTTTTGTTTAAAGAATGTAAACTTTCAATTCGATGATAACTGTGTGAAAGCCATTTTTGTGTTTTTTTTTGGCCGTAGTCTGCAAGTTTTTATTCCTGGCGTTTCGTCCACTACTGCGGTGGATACTATCAAAGACGATGTGGTAACGGTCGCAGTGCCCAAGTTGTTCTCGTCGTTCCGATGATGCTCTGGATCATTATTATTATCAGTGGGAGTAGCTTGGTTTCTCTTAGTTGTATTACCTGCCCTTGTAAGTACTGTTTGGAACCCTTGGTGTAGTAATGAATATTACTGGAGTTTTTTCCCAACACCAAACCTTTATTTTAACACCTCGACACGTGTTTCGATCACCAAGTGATCATCTTCAAGAGGAAGATCAACTCCAAACCATTATTTTAACATCTAGACACGTGTTTCGATCACCAAATGATCATCTTTGAAAGAAAGATCAAACTAATGTTTCTCTTGGAGAGGACGATCAGTTTGATCGATACGTGTGATCGACACGTGCTTCGATCACCAAGTGATCATCTTCAAGAGGAAGATCGTACTGATCTTTCTCTTGAAGATGATCACTTGGTGATCGTAACACGTATCTAGGTGATAATATAACAGTTTGTTCATTACCTGACCTTGTTTGTGAACATGTAAGGACAGGTAGCTTGATTTCATTGATGTTAATTGCCTGTTATTTTCTACTGAAATTATTCATGTTGTTTTTGTATTTCTATGGCCTATATAATTCTGTACACAATAGTAATTTACATAATGAAGTCATTTTGAAATTCATTGAGTACCGCTGTATCTTTGAATGAGACAATGTGAGTGCTTTCTTTGTTGAGAGCATGTTGGGTTACAGCTGATTCATCGGTTTGTCCGATTCGACAATTTCTCAGAGAGCGGGTTTCCTACTTGTTGTCGTGGTTCCTATGTAGACTAGTTGTTTTGACCCACGATTGTTTTACCATGAGTATGAATGCTCAATGCACACAAGAATTACAATAACTCTTGTGAAAAGATAGGATGAGAAAAATAACTAGCCTAAATACTAAAAAATTAAGATTCACTTGAAAAACATAATAACCTCGACAGTAAGATCTTGAGACCGAATACTGGTCCTTAGCTGACCTTAGACTCTGACTGATAGTTTTTGTTTGCCTAAATATTGGTTTCACGTCGTGTTTCTCCCAATCTGGTATGTAACATTTCTAAATAGGGCAGGAAAGCATTTTTCTCTACAAGCCTAGTTTGGGTTACTTTGACGATTTCTCTCCTGGGTCGTATGGCTCGTTTGAATCCTCCTTTACTTTACTGTACCCATTTCTATTTTTTAGGTAATTGCCTACCTCAACGTGTTACATTCGTGTTTTTGCCTGCAACTTCATATTGTTTAAAATTTTCCATTTCCCAAAGAATAGTCGAACATAAGAGTTTGTTTGAGATGAAACTACTAATACTACATTTGCAAACTATCTTTTAGTAGAGAAGATGATTGAAAATCTTAGAAATATCCACTGAAATATACGGACCCTACAGACTCACACTCAGCTGAAGTGACTATTTACTTGGATATAACTTTTTCGGAATGCACAATTTTGTTCGCTGATGTGAATAGGTTGTTTATTCATTGAGATTCATCTCGCAGAAACTAGTAAACGACCCTTTGAGAATGAGTTCACATTTGAACTTGCGAATGAAGTGAAAATTAATCCAAATCCTGGTAGTTTCAAATGAGAAACATATTCTAATTGTTGTAAACATCAAGTATTCCGGCATAAGTCGGTGAAGACTAGGAAAATCCCTTTGTAACTGGAAATCTATTGTGTGAAGGAAATAACTGAGGAGTCTCCATTGTAAACCGAGACCTGTTACTGACTTCTCTGTATGTTGACCTATTCAGAGTTGCAAGACGTCTTTTCAAACTTCTCGAGACTACCTTACTACTAGTTATAGACTGGCTTTTCATAGATATGCAGGTTCTGCAAACAGGAACAGCGGTACATATTATGTGACAAATTCAATGCGCATAATTGGGATTCCAGGAGTAAGAAGAGATGAGAATTTGTAATGTACCAAAGTTGTGCATTGCGTATATGATTCAGTTATGGTAATAAATACGGCAGTCAGGAATTGGTTGAACGCAGAAAGTGTCACCAACCCAGTTTACAAATTGCACTGTTGAATTCACTACTTCATGAGAAATTCAATCAACTTAAAAATATTGATATTGAACACGGTGTTAAACAATACTCAGGAATTTCAATTCAGCTTCGATATACTAGAAATGAAAGTAGTTATCAAAAAGTTACAAACTTGATTCAATCAATTTTGTAAATTTCAATATTCAACTGTCAACTTCAAAATCATTCAAAAATAAATGAATATGATTTTGTTTTGTCCTCATAAGCAAAAATGTAACCATCAATGTGTTCAGGTAACACTTCAAATCTATTGTTAGATTTTCACGAACTGTTAAAATCTCACAATGAAATGTTACTTCAATACGTTGTGATGAATTTCTAACAAGTATCGGCTAACTTAATAATCGTTTTCCAACACAAATCAAATACTTGTTGAAGAAGACTGTGACTAAAGTTCACTAACAATGGTAACTTAATCATTAATTTTGTTATGATTTTTTAAGAAGTTCTACTTTCCCAATCTAGTTTCGACAATATAAAATTGAATTTGTGAATGCCGTATTCTGGATTGTTCACCTTCCATCAGGTGCAAATCCATAGTTCTGTCTGAGTTGAATTCGTCATCTCAGTTAGTCATACTGTTCGAAAAAATTCAGTATTTCAGTGAATAGTAAACAGTTTGGGTACTTATTGGGATGAACTGAAGTAATTATTCGTTAGATATGATATTTATCGTGAATTTGCAGATTACGAGTAGAATATAAAACTGATAACAGTCCTGATTTTTTGAAATGGAATAATATTGGATGGAGAATTGAAGACCCATTAAACAAAGTATCACGAGAACGTCTTTCCCATTTTCCCAATTTCAAAAAAAAAATATTCCAACATCGTTTTTATTACCTGTTGATTGCAGTGTTGCCATCTCAGCATCTTTCAATATGGGATTCCCAATCCGGTTGAGCGTTATCGCCTTCTCTTTTCGGTTGTAGTTTTCCGTATGTTTATGGATTTCTATGGCTTCCCATACAAGACGACTGTGGTATCCATGATCGGGTGCAAGTAGTTTCACATCTTCAAACAGTATCATATGATCTCCTTCACTGAACGCGTGTTCTTTTACTGTCGATTTCTCTATTTGACCTAGTGTACAGTTTCTCCGATGTTCATTCAGCCTTGTACCCATAGATCTTTTGGTGAAACCGATACAAACTCTTCCGCAACTTTTCCCTAAAGATGTATGGTAGAAATGCACGTGCAACCGTTTGAGTTTCCTCCATATTTTGACTTAAAGCCACTTGAAAATGCTTCAATTCTTTTTGTAGGAGTTCCGGTTCACATATTCTACGTAGTTTACCATTGAAATTAATCAATTAAAACGTTGGGACTGGACCTTGGAAAACGAGAATCTATGGCAGGCACTTCTCCTGTTTTTTTTCACTTTTTTCTATAGACTTCTACGATAGGTTGTATAAGATTATGTTTATTTTCTATTAACAATTCATTTCATCTTCATTTTTTTATTTTGAATTCGAATTTTCCAAAGTTGCAGTATAATAACAAAGGAAGATGATTTTAATTGTAATGACTCTTCTAGAAAAATGGAGGAGTAGGAAGCCCCAAAACTTTTCATTCTCAAATGAAGAGGTGATGTATGATTTCTGCTGAATATAGTTCTCAAAGGCCTTTTCATTTATTTTCATCAGTTCCAGGCACGATTTTATCCCCTGAGAAAGTTTTTCCACACTTGTTTTGTCAGGTAAATCCAATTACACATTTGTTCGCCAAATATTTATCTAATATTCGATATTCCTTTCAACGCTTCATTTCCTTCGAATCAGTTCCAATGTATGAAAACACATCGTTTCGTCAGCAATCAGACTTCAACTTGAATGTTCACTCTGAAAATCATCTTTCATATCAGGAACTCCAATCATCAGATATAACATGCTTTCATCGTCTAACCTTTGTAATTTGAATGACGGGGTTCGAAATTAGACATGCCAATAATTTCACATTCAATGTTTTGGATCTCTGGATGACAGGAAAATCATTAGCATATCGCTCGTCAGCCTTGGGAGTCGAAGCATGAAAAATATCGGGAAGAAAGTGCGAATTTGCATGTTTTTGAAATCATTGTCAATCAAAAATGAAAATGGGATCAAAATATTATTTCGTAAGAAAGCTCAAAATGAAAATATTTCTGGTAATAAAGGAATTGTTAAATTCAAATGTATTTTTGAGAATCAAAATATCGAATGAAAGATTGGTGCTTCTACCATCACATTCTTGTATATGAACATGAATATTTCGAAATGGAATTTCGAAGAATTCATCTCTCCCAACTCACTTACACAGGAGGTTCTGGTAAATACCTACCGGAAAACAACTACTTTCGTGGCTGATACCACTCTGCCATTGAATTATATTCGACGAACATTTATTCAAGATAACTCGCAGTGGTTAGTTTTGCAGATGTTTCTCATTCATCCAGCAGCAGTATCATGCTGGAATCAATCGATAAGATCACCTACAGACCGGTTTCGAAATAATACCTCTCATCATGTTAGGAATCACACGTCGAAAGGTAAGACCTCGTTAGTCTCTAGCTCGCACAAGTTTCTCAACTTCTGAGAGTTGTCGTTCGTATGGGGGCGACAGCTGATTAACGGATTAACACAAAAATTATCGATTCTTGAGACATGAAAAATTAATATTTCTGCCTACTGATTTTCAATTATGAGCCACTGTATCAGTCAGCTCGTGAGTAAACTTCACAAATGCAGAAATCACTCCCTAGGAAAATTATATCTGAATGAACACCCAAAGAATCTGGAATTCCTTTTGACTGATATTATATCCGGAGACAGTTTGGTCCCAATGGAACGTGCTTTAGATTATGGACTTGTTTAATTAAAATCAGCTTCAGCTTCTGAATGCACCAAAAGCTTTATGGTTTCTATATAATAGCTAAGTTACGAACTTCAAACCCGAAACTGATTATGAAAAATTTTATTTTTATTTCAAAATAATACTTCTGTAAGAGAGAAAAAGAATTGGTGGAAATATTGAATATCAGTCATCAACATTTCTGATGATGGATCATTTACGTGTTGATCAGCCAAGTGCAGATGTTTCCAAAGTCTTATTTCATCTTTTTTCATGGATCATTCTTTTTTTGGCTCAGCTTTCATTTGAAGTTATTTTTATAAAATGGAGATGGAGAAACGATTTTGAAAAACTCGAAAGTTATGTTAGTTGTTCAGAGAAAAATGGCATGGGGTAGTCAAATGAAAAATGGAAGAAACCTCATGTTTTCTTTTTGTTTGAAGGTGATCGACAATGTTTCATGATGAATTTGATCAGTTTGGAGTTCCAGTGTCTGACATAATATATAATGATTTGAAATCCCTGAAATAACCGAAAAACAGAATTAAAAAAGAATAGCTAGGAATAACACTATATCTAGCAAAATAATGTGAAGTTGAACAGAAAATAAAAATAAAAATTAGGAAATTCCAAATTGAGTTACTTAACGATGTTTCGATTGTTAATATCTACAATCGTCTTCTGGTGATGACTGTAGTAATTCCTCCGAGAGGTGATTATTAATGGGTCATTCGAGTTGGCGAGAGTTGGCCATTTTTCGCTTGATTATGGGTATCCATATGTTGCGTATCTCTCCGCTAGGTTGGCTGAATACATCGATGAACAACATGTATGCGGCTTCTTTGAATATCCTCTTAAACCAATGTTCCTCCCTGTGTATGATCTCAGCTTTGGACCACTCGATATTATGTTGATGGATCCAAACATGCTCTGCTATTCCTGATTGCAATAGCTCAAAAGAGGAATCCTCAAAACACTATTAGACCGTGCTTTCTGGCTCTGTAATACGAAAAAAGGTCTCGAGAATGAATTAGACATAATGAGAAATGATCTTCAACGAAATGGCTACTCCAAAGCGATGGTGGAACAGACCTTAGCTAAAAGACAGCTGGAGCCTCGCAAGGAAGAGAAGCCATCACACTACCCTATATCAGAGGATTATCGGAAAGGATAAGAAAAATTGCGTCCAAGTACAACATGAGAACCTGCTTCAGATTCCAAGAATTGCATTTACCGGATACCCTGTAAGTGCGGAAAATCCTATATCGGTGGAACTAAGAAACCATCGAGAACATAACATCGAGTGGTCTCAAGCTGAGATCCTACACAGAAAGGAACATTGGTTTAGGAGAAAATTCAAAGAAGGCGCATACATGTTGTAAAACAATGTATTCAGCCAAGCTAGCGTAGAGATACGCAACATATGGAAACCCATAATCAAGCGAAAAATGNGACCTACTTTCCCTATCTAAATAAGGGTCGTCGGACGCACCCCTCCGAGGGGGTGCGTACTACAAAAAATCTGATTAGTCTGAAAGATGCACTCCTTCAATTAGAAATCGACGTGTCCAAGTTTTTTTAAAAATCTTACTTTTTATATTCAAAAACGGCTCTGTTAAGTTTTCGTTGTTACACACTGTATAGTTGATTACTAAGTATCCTAGCGCCCTGGATAGAGGTAACCTCTGTCTGACCAAGAGCAGTTCTCTCTTTTTTGACGGCGGATATCTATAATGTTAACACCTCCTTCAATAGTGAAAATTGCAGCTCCCGCCCCCTTTTCATTTTTCGAACCGTCTGTATACCAAGTATTTCTGCCGAGCAGACTTTTTATTCTCCACTTTATGGACCATCAGACCAAAGTTATTATATCCACTATTTTGAAAAATCAATTCCGATATGTATGAGTGTATTTGCCGTTAATTTTTCGAAGGTTTTGTCTTCACTCGTGTTCACAATCCTTAGCCAAAATATTTATTCGATATAGCTCTAAAAATACTCGAACCCCCTGACTCTCTTAGTTGAAGAGTTGTGAGTTAAATCTTCATTTATTCACCATATTAGACAACTCATCTGTTTTATGTATTTGTGTGTGAATAAATTATTCTATGATAAAGTCATCGATCACGTTTGAAAGATTTCTAGAAGAGTTCACATGACACAATGTCCCATCATAGTTGTCTGTGAGTTGAAAGCATTTTTTCAACAATAATGTAGTTTTTTGCTTGTTGATATAATAATATTCAGTTGGTATTATCGAAATGTACTGTTTTGGTTACTATTTCTGAATAATGCATTCTTCTCTTCTTTTTTTCTTTTTGCGTATTCAGTATTCTGAGACACCAATTTGCTAATGATTGACGTGATCAGACTCGCCTTATCGTTTCGCGAAACAAAACAAATCCCTCTCGTAGTTGCCGGATCTTCTCCTTCGATAGGAGCTTCACTTATCTTGTCAATTATATTTATTACTTCGATCAAATTCAGCAAAACTTCTTTATTGCAGTTTTGCAGCAATGTCATAATTCTTCAAAATTATAAAGTTTCGCTTGAAGTTGATAAATAGTAAAAAAAGCCTTACTGATACAGTTGATTGTGATTTTCATAATAGAAATTACGAAAAAGCAACTCATTAATATTTATGTAACATAGAAGTATGTATATGATTTTGCTAGCAATGTACAAATACAGAAACATATAAATTTATTCACATTTCGATAAGGATGGTCTGAAGATGAACAAAAAGGTTTCACGAATCAAAAAGTTTGGTTTGTAAAAGCAAATATCTAACAAATGCTTCCTCAGAGCTCAAGGGATTTCATTTAATCAGTTTTTGAGGTCTTTTACATCTTCTGGTAACTTGTTGAGGATATTTGTTTCCATGATCCTAGACGAATTGAAAGTGGATAAATATTCACAAAAATGCATTGCAGTTTAGGATAGGTTAGGCTTTGACACGGATTCATACAATAAATATTTTTATTTTCGAAGACATAAATCGACAATTCAAATGTGTACATGTCGACAATAATCAAAATATTGATATTTCTGAATAAACTTCTGCAAGAAACCCTTTTTAGAACTTTGGCCATTAGTTTCAAAATATAATTCCGAGGCATGAGTCATGGGAATTTCAAAACAATTACAATACAATATCACTTTTAGGAAAAGAGGTACTTTACAAATATATTGATTATTTGTATAGCTTGCCAAAATTCAGTTGGATAAATGATTGAAATTTATGAATATTTTCATTATTGACATTTTGTGAAAACAAATTCAACGATAATGAGTGGAGTTAGCAAGCATAGGTAGAATTTTTTTTGTTCAAAACTTTGTTTATGTTCGGAGATTGTTGTATTGATTTTTTTTTCATTCAAACTTCAGGGCAAGTTCCATACATCAATTTGTAGACAACTGATTTTCCATCTTTGTCTAATTTTGACGTATTATTCTTTATCTGCCTCTTCAAGGAGTTGCCACTTCTATATGCTATGGTAATGCTCATTTTTCTTATCTTGGGTCAATTAGATTAGATTTGTTTAATACGTGATAACTGTTCGAATATTGAATTCAGAAGCATTTCATCGATATGTTATATGTTTTCTGTTATTGATAAAATAAAAATGATGTTAATTACATATGCGATATGTTGCCGAATAGTAAATATCAATGTGTGTTAAATACTTAGAATCAAAAAAATAATGAAAATACTGCTAACAATGGGAGAAATAGTAAAACTCATTGTCATTTGAAATTTTTGTCGATGAAATGAACATATGATGTTTTTGAACATACTTCTAACAGCACCATCATTTATTTCTTATGGCTGATAGTTATCGCAGAAAGAGAACAAAGGCGATTTTCGTAATGTTACCCAAAGGAAGTATATACATATAGTTAATGGTAGAAAAATGTATTGAATGTTTATTTAGAAAATGTGTTTGATTGAATTGTATTCAATCACAGTATATCTCTGGACAACTTTAGTAACATGAACTCTATATGTACTAATTTAAAAAACTAGTTATCCATTTGAGAAAATAGAAAACCTCCTGATGTCTAAAAAGCATTAGAAACGTAAATTTTTCATTAAATTAGTCGACTTGTGAAATTTTCTGCGCAATCGAATTGTTCAAAAAAAAATTTTCCGTGTGTAGGATATAAATAAACAAAATGAAGTGTCTACGAAGAAGAAGTTAAACAAAGATCGTTTCACAAAAAGTCATTAATTAAAGAGAAAACTACAAATTCTATTTCTTGTCCCATATATTTTTTCTCATTATATCAGGATATACGCAGCTAAAAATATTGAAAGATGTATTTCGACAGAGTAAGTCTCAAATTTCAAAAATTGTGCATTATTTTTCATTGACTCATTTATGTTATACGTTTATAGTCGTGAATATATATATGACGCAATTGGTGTCGATTTGAATGGAATGTTTCTATGATTCCGCCACTATAGGTATCTACCATTAGACCGTATAATAACTAACAAACGGCACATCCACCGCCATTTGTTTAATTGTGAAATGCAAATTTGACGGCAAATCTGCACCGAAAAACCGGATGTGAATGTAATGACAACACTGCTATAAATTTCACACCAACATACCACAATTCTGTTTACTGAGCCAAATTTCATTGACGAATTCTGGTACGGCACCGCGATGTGAAATGAACACCGATACCTACAAGAAACACAATTCTCGCTTTCAATAACATACGGAAATGTGAGTTACTTGATATTGCACTTTATTATAGTGCGGCTACGAGGAATTTGGTAGTGATGAAAAGTTGGAATGGGTTCTCATATTTTATTCCGTAATAATAGAAAGTTTCCTAAAATGTTTCTTAATAAAAAAATATGATTGATTTTATTACTGTCTCATTCATTTCCGTATACCACTTATTATTTTATATAATTTTAAATAGATTGTTAGGTACGACACTCAAAAATGTCATCAGAAATGTTGTATTATCTAAAATATTGTTTTAACGAGAGATGGTTCACATATGATCAGTTGGGACCACAATGAAACTCTTATGATATACCTAATTGAGAAAAAAGGAAAAACCTGTGAGGAACTGTTTGCATTCATTAAATCTAACGAATAATTTACTCTGCTTCAGATTGAATGCTACAGTAAAGATGCTTACCAGACGTAAATCCTTATAGATGAACTGTCAAATTTTTTATTGAATCCACATATTTTTGTTTAATCGACTGCTTCAATAACTCACTTCTGGTAGCAGAATTGAAAGGGTGAAATTACTGCTTTTTCCATGATCTCATGCTGCGGGCCTCCATTCACCCATTTCAAATGCTTTCACAACATAAAATACTTCTTATTCATCAAAATAAACCTGTTTTGAAATCATACTATCACATACTATCAATATTATATATTTGTAATATCACGAAAAATCAAAGTAGAAAAATGATAGTTATGTTACTGAATTTTAAAAATTTTATTGAACCTCACCCAGAAGACTGAAACATATGTTAAAAATTGTATAGAAAAACGTATAGTTTGCTTATTTGACTGAATTCTCAGCTATTTAAAACGATGAATCATGACCTGAATCTATAGACAACAAACCTCTGCATGCACACTTTGCGTTTAGCACAACAGATGTTGGCACATCATTTCAATTATAAATTCCTCTAGTATCTAGTTTATAGTATAGCAAAGTCTGATCTGCACTAAAGAGCAGGATGTGAATATAACAGCGACACCTCCAATATCGCTATGTTCATTTATAAAAGTTTGTCAGCGAAGGGGAAGATAAGTATATTATTTTTATAATTAGTTTTACTCCTTTCAATATATTGTATATTGGGTAATTTGTATCAATCTGAGCAGGTTGACGACGAATAAATGTGAAACATATTGAGAAAAAGAAACCTTGCTTGTGTCAAAAAAGCGAATACAATTGAAAAGGTTGGGTGCTGTCCCAAAAATTGATATTGATACATCGGTACTTCCGATGGAGCTACGGTGTTAGCGAAACGCACCTTGAATTAAAAAAAAATTAGTTAAAATTGCCCAAGTATTATTACGTATAGTTTAATCGATTTTCATCGAGAAACGGGTCCGTGTATTCTTAATTTTACATGCTAAAAAGTGTATATTTCAGTAATCTGACAATTTGAGAGTAACGTAAAAAAAGGCGGGGGCAGCAAAGTTGTAAAAAAATAACGTCATTTCGACATTTTCAAGCATAGCTGATTTTTTTAAATTATTTCGGGGAAAATAATTCAAAGATAACGAAAAATATATAATCTGACGATTTCCTCAAGCCGAAATAACAAAAATTCGTCGATAAAGTTTAATGCGTGCAGCTGTGTGATACCTATATTTCCTTCTCCGAGTTTCTATTCCTCTTTCACTTTTTCTCTATCTATTACTCTCTCACTCCGTCCTCACTCTGAATTCTGTTGCCATGACGCCATCACAGCTGATCACAGAGACTCGTTCGTGATGAAGATGAAGATGATAATTAATTAATCAATTGATTATAAGAAATTACATTTTTTTGAGCATTTTTTAAAAATTACTCTCTTATAAATACAAGTATTCTACTTGAAAAACATACACTCATTTAT
>NW_019295185.1:0-19113 GCF_000500325.1 Leptinotarsa decemlineata
AAATTTGTGAAAATGGATGTATGATTCCATCCCATCTCTTCAGAGGTTGAGCATGGGTATGACGTTTCGTTAGTTCCGCAATTTTCGAATTACCTTTACTCCTGTCATGCCCTTCAACCCACTTCAGGATAATGTTATTATCTACCGAGGCTTTGGCTAAATCTTGGTGGCACTCTAGTATTAGCCCTGAGGTAACACGTTGTCTGTTCAAAGCTAATCGGGCTCGTCTATTATCAGTGCAGATTGTTATGTTTTTGGTTATTTCTTTTGTGGCGATTTAGATACCATCCAGATCTGTTTGAACCACGCTGGTACTTTTTCCCATTCCACACTTAATTTTTAGGCCTAGTGATATAGAATACCCTCCACATCCTGAACTTTTTTTGGTATCTGTATATATGCGCATAGCATTTGTAGCATCTGACTCTGTGTTCTGTTTTATTTGTATTTTGTAGGGTTTCTTAAACACACCGGCTGCCTGCAGCAGAGGTTGCACAGTAAGCGCTTCTCGCCATAGGCTCAGCCTATGACCCATTCCTACTTCGAGGTTTACACCAGTCGTGCGCAATCGTTACATGGCCATTTACGAAACCTCCTTAACGTACAGGTCCAGAGGAGTCACACCAGTGTTGTTCTCATGGCTCCTGTGATATTTGATATTCGATATAATTTTTGGATGACTGTTGCTTGTAGAACTTTCTGTCCTAAAGCAATGGCGACGTACGTTAACATAGGTCTTATTATTGCAGTGTAGATCCAGGTGACCACACGGGAGGAAAGACGACCCCATGCGCGTCCCACTGTTCTCCGACATTGCTCATAAGCTACATATGCTTTTATGCTCTACTCTGTAGGTGAGAGTTCCATGTTAGCTTCCTGTCGAGGATAGTACCAAGGTATTTCACCTCTTCAGAGAAGTTTCGTTTGCTTTTGAAAATTTCGGAAAGTTTTTATCCCGAGAAACTCAGTCTTCTTGGGATTGGTCGACAGTAAGTATTCCTTATACCATGCTTCTGTTAATTTCAGCCCATCCTGCGCCCTATCGCACAGTGTGTTCACAAATTTTCCGGTCTGCAAGATTTTGTGTAATGAAGAAAAGAGAATTGAAACTTTCTATGTTTTACAACTTTTATTTGTAACTAACGTTACTGCAGTTTCGTCCTATAACAATAGGTGCAGTTGTTAGTCCTCATAGGATGAAACTGCAGTAACGTTAGTTACAAATGAAAGTGGTGAAAAACATAAAAAGTTTCAATTATCTTCTCTTTATTATGATTTCTCACCACGTAGTAACGGCTACATCCATCAATATTTTGTGTAATTTCTGTCATAATAAAATGATAAGTATAAAGTAAGTCAGTAAGCTCTCTCTCTCTCTCTCTATTTTACATGGTCGTTGCTTCCTATCTTCAGGCGCATATGACCAATGCTCCTTCCGTTGATTAACATGAGCTTCGTCGGGGGCGCAGTGGTCTTGCACACACCAATGCTGCCACATGTGAAAATTTGTGAAAATGGATGTATGATTCCATCCCATCTCTTCAGAGATTGAGCATGGGTATGACGTTTCGTTAGTTCCGCAATTTTCGAATTACCTTTACTCCCCTTCAACCCTTCAACCCACTTCAGGATAATGTTATTATCTACCGAGGCTTTGGCTAAATCTTGGTGGCACTCTAGTATTAACCCTGAAGTAACACGTGGTCTGTTCAAAGCTAATCGGGCTCGTCTATTATCAGTGCAGATTGTTATGTTTTTGGTTATTTCTTTTGTGGCGATTGAGATACCATCCAGATCTGTTTGAACCACCCATTCCACACTTAATTTTTAGGCCTAGTGATATAGAATACCCTCCACATCCTGAACTTTCTTTGGTTTTTGAGCCATCTCTATATATGCGTATAGCATTTGTAGCATCTGACTCTGTGTTCTGTTTTATTTGTATTTTGTAGGGTTTCTTAAACACACCGGCTGCCTGCAGCAGAGGTTGCACAGTAAGCGCTTCTCGCCATAGGCTCAGCCTCAATTGACCCATTCCTACTTCGAGGTTTACACCAGTCGTGCGCAATCGTTACATGGCCATTAACGAAACCTCCTTAACGTACAGGTCCAGAGAAGTCAGACCAGTTTTGTTCTCATGGCTCCTGTGATGTTTGATATTCGATATAATTTTTGGATGACTGTTGCTTGTAGAACTTTCTGTCCTAAAGCAATGGCGACGTACGTTAACATAGGTCTTATTATTGCAGTGTAGATCCAGGTGACCACACGGGAAGAAAGACGACCCCATGCGCGTCCCACTATTCTCCGACATTGCTCATAAGCTATATATGCTTTTTTGCTCTACTCTGTAGGTGAGAGTTCCATGTTAGCTTCCTGTCGAGGATAGTACCAAGGTATTTCACCTCTTCAGAGAAGTTTCGTAAGGTAAGTGTTTTTTATAGCGTAAATAAGCATCCAGAAAAGGAATCAGGAATCTCAACCCTCAAGGAAGAAAAATGGGTTTTCAGAGATTGTTTTGAATTCGTCAGTTTGAAGTTGGAAACCTGAAGATTTGAGTTAATGGAAAAAGATTGTGACTATTTCTTTGAAATGGTCTGTCACGAAACTTAATGTGACAAACCAAATTCTACGCGGGCAAAGTCGCGGGCAACAAATAGTTTATATTTATATTCATGGATCCATGCATTCATAAATCAGAATATCAATTTCATGAAACTATCAATTGATAATTTTCTTTGAATGTGATTTTTTGTGTCATTGCTTTCTACTGTCTTTTGAGCGTATAACTTTCAACAATATGAAGAACAAATCAAGCCTAATCAGTAGAGAATCTGCTGGAGGGCAAACTGTAAAGTTCACCTGAAATTTTACTATGAAGTATGAACCACTGAAGACTCAATTATTCAGTCACTTATTATATCCATAAGTTTTGCATACATATCGAGTAATCAATGGAAAAAATTAAATTCATATATTTATTTTCTTTAGATGGCTCACGTTACGGAAAATAATACTTTCCATTTTCGAATCCCGCCAAAATTCACGTAATGAACAACGCTTCGATAGTCGCATTATTTCCTTTGACACGCGTCCAGTTGTCATATTCAATAGTTCACATAAATACACATACGAGATGTGTTCTGAGAATTCGATTTATGTTCATATTTCTACTTTCAACTTCTCGGCCCAGCAATGGCAGCCAGTTACGATCAATTTTCACAATAATTCTTCAGGGTGAACTTTTCAGTTTGGCCTGTTACACTCCAGCAGATTCTCTTAGGATTCAGCTTGTTTCATTTTTCTGATTGTGGCATACAGTGAGAAGTATGTCAATTAACATTTCTTGTGTGTTATTTATGCACATTTTTTGAACTACTTCAAGTAGTTCAATCTCCCTCCTGAAGATGATCACTTGATGATCGAAACACGTCTCGAGGTGTTAAAATAATGGTTTTCTGTTGGGATAAAACTACAGTTATATTCATTCCTGCATCAAATGTTCCAAACAGTGCATCACTGATACTTCAATGATCACTGGTACTTCAATGATCAGAGTTATGATCACGTGATCATAACTCTGCTTTTTCAGCGAGAGTGAGTTAATGAACACAAGCTCTGTATTTTATTTATTTCACAAATTATCCCACCATTTATATCAATCAGGAATGTTACATGCAAATAATTTTTTTCATCCTAATGTCAGAAGAAACCCACTCTACGCCATTGGTGAAATTTGTCTGAAGTTGGGTGTTGAAAGACGTGAATTTATTCCAATTTGTCAACTGTCAAATAACTTCTTCGTTATTATTCGTAAACATCATGTCTCAAATTCCTCATTCCGGGCCGGTTGTTATTAATTAGTTCACTTATTGATCAATGATTTGACTGCGTTAATACCGGATCAAGTTAGATGCCGCGAATATATGAAGCTTGATGATATAACGTCATGATTTATGTCCTGATATTCCAGATCATTATCATTTAATTATGTTGCACAATTTTACTTGATGGATGACGTTATTTATATGCCCGTAACAAACTGCTGTGAATTTGTGAAATGGGTTAACATATTTCATGGAATACTCTGAAATTGCTCTGTACATTTAATTCGTTCGTGAAATTTAATTAGACTGCATCGCAGCATATAATTGCTAGATTATTTATATACCGAAATTTAAACGTAAATATCATTATTCTGCTCGATTGAAAAATAGAGGAAAATTAATTGGATCAAAATTTAAAACAAGTCTAGGCAGAAATAAAGTTTCAATTCCCACAGATTGGAACAAGAAGCACTGCAGTGAAAAACGCTTTCAACATCTGCATCTCATTTCAGCCAGTATGTTTATTCAAATATCATTTTATGTGTGGAGTTCGTACCTGAGCTGACTGAGTGGTGTTTGTTAAAAATTTTTTTTTCGAAAGACAGAGAACCTTTAAAAAAGGAAAGTAGTATGACATGCAATTTACCTGGCTCTGAATGCAAAAAAATTTTAGTATGTTTACTGCGAATCACAACAATTATTTCCAGAACCTCTGGTAGAAGTCCTTTATACCTCAAAGTGCAGTAGATTTGCGAAGAATAAAAACTCAAAGTCGTCTCCACAATTTAATATCACTCTCAGATGTTGGAACGATAAAACTATCAATCTGTACATGTTTCGAAACAATATAGGTTCATCATCAGCTTATTATTTGAAATTCTACAATAAAAAAAGAACAACATAACAATAATTAATATGGTGGTGGGTACTTGGTAGTTTTTTCCACCAATAAGTGTTCCGCCCATCTGGGCCTGGAGCAGCAAAGTTCTTTGAACCAACAAGGGCCCTTCGAACGTCATCCGGGATTATCGGGTTGCGCAGTTCATTGAGCTCAGGCTGTCGAAGCTCTCTGTTGAAAGCTTCGAACTGCGCTAGGGCTGGAGTGTCTAAGTTGAGTGGCTGCGGGTGTTCATAGATATCCTTCCAGAAGGATTCCACCTGATCAGCGGTCGGCGGATTATCCACAACACGTGGAATTTTATTCTTCATTGGAAATAAATATTATTATTTTTTACAGAAGTATGCATCGGTCATGCCCTATCCCTGCACGCTAGCATTATCGACCTACGACCACTCCCCCACGCCGTGGGGTAAGTGATCATTGGGTCCGAGAATCATGTGATCTGAGCAAGCAAAGTGAGCCAAGAATGACAGTTTTCTGCATCTGTCCGGATAGGATTTTTGCCTTAGTGCGGCAAGCCGGTATGATTCTAAGATTCGAGATTGGAGAGGGCATTATTCCACCAAAGACTCCAATAATCAGAACAACCATCATGACAGAGTGGTCTGGATAGAGTCTGCAAAGTTCCACAGGAAAAATCCCGATATTTCATTTGTTTTTTCTCCTCTTTTCGGACGATATTCGTCTCGCCAGGAGCTGAAAACTCCACGACAATCATCGTCTATAATAGGTGTAATACTGATTTATGCATCTCTTATTTTTTGTTTGAGATGGTCGATATCTGTACTCGATATTGAAAAAACTTTATCCTCTATGTATCCCCAGACAACAAAATCTAAAGGAGTAAGATCTGGGAATCGAGCTGGCCAGTTAATTGGTCCATTGTTTTCAATCCATTTTCTTGACAGTTCTCAACAAATATCAACAACGCATTCATTTTTCCTGCCATAGAAACCAAGCAAAGCTTACGCTTTTGAGTTGGTAAATCAATAGAGATGCTATTTTACCATACCAAATTATACAACATTCGAACTTTGGGCCAAAAACTGATATTTTCGTTACTTCCAGGATTGAGAATTACGAAAATATTACGAATTATATAAATGATTAGGGAGAAATAAGCCTTGAAAGAAGGCCTACAAAACGAAAAATTGCGAATTTTCATTGTATTAGGGTACCTACCTGTCGAATTAATTTGGTTTTCTAAATTATATTTTGAAGAAATCAAAACAATTTACAAAATAAGTGACGACAGGACCGTAATTTAAAATTGTTGTCAAATTTCAAATGAAACGCTATAAAAATATCAAATGTGATATACCCTTGGATTGTGAGTTTATTGCTTCATCAATATCTATAATAAAAAAGATAGGTCCGTATTAAACAAAAAGTTGATGATGGCCATGTTGACATGAAACGCTTTATCGAATATTCATTATTTCATCGTCATAGTACGCTTCGAATATAATAACTTTTTTTTCCATTTTTTGATATTCTTCGAAATAACAATTTCATTAGAAAAAATGAAAAACTGTTGACATAATAAAAAAGTTACATGTTGAACAATCACATAGATGGATTCCTTATGAAATTACTTCTCCTATTCCAATACATAGGTTAATAATTGAAGTTATGATGGAAATATGTCATTCTCGAATTGAAAATTAACCTGTTTTTACATACAGAGTTGACTTGAAGACATTTGATATGTTTCGTTTTCAATACTGCACAACGTATAAACAATTGTGCACAACATTTTCAGTAGCATGTAAAACTAGATCACATAAAGGCTTATCATGCCCTCAATGAAATCTCATTTTCGTGATTTTATTACCCAACAACAGACGTGATCCGTATTTTGGAACAAGTTCATTTCAGTCTTCCGTGAATTTATGTGACTAGATTAAAACAATTGCCGGTCAGTGAGAAATGAGTTAAAGGGGTTGCCTTTTATTCCCGTGTTCACTAAACCAACACAATTTGTTTTGAGAGGTTTGTTGGGATTAGAATGGAATAATTCATTATTGTTGTTACTCTTGATGTTTCTTTGTTTCGAACGAGCTTTGTAGCTTTGCTTTCAAGTGATCCTTTAACGAATTTCGAAAACGACTTTCTGTTTGGGACAGGATCATTTTTCCATTAGAGATTTCTAATGAACGTAAATAGGGACTTTGAATGTAAAAACAACTCTGAACTAAATATCCTTCCATTCGAATTTTCTTTCTCTGGGTCATTTTTGTGTTTTATTGAAAATTATTTTTGCTCTCAGACTCGGAAAAAACTATTGAGATCAAAATTTCAATAACAATACTGTTGGAAATAAAGTTGCATTGTCCAAAATCCTATAAATGATTTGAAATTCATGAAAGAATCAACAAATATATCAAGCAAAAAAACTGAAATTGAAATGAAATAAAATACAAGCAACAATTAAAAATTAAACAATTAACCAAGAATTAAAATCAATAATTTGAAGATTTCAAGACAAATTACTTAACGAAGTTTCGATTATTAGTATCCACGATCGTTTTCGGGTGATGACTGGACTCATTTCTCCGAAAAATGACTATTTATAAGTCATTCGGTCATTCGGGACCTGGGCGTTTGGCGGGAGTTGGGCGTTTTCCGCTTGATTATGGATTTTCATATGTTGCGTATCTCTCCGATAGCTTGGCTAAATGCTTTGAATTTTCTCTTGAACCAGTGTACCTCCTTGTGGATAATTTGAGCTTGAGACCATTTATTGTTATGTTGATGAGCCCAAACATGCTCTGATGTTTTCGATTTGCTGGTTTCTTCTCGTTGTGTGAATTTCTTGTACTCGGCAATACAAACTTTCAATGGTCTCTTAGTTTCACCGATGTACGATTCTCCGTGCTCGCAGGGTATTCGTTAAATGCAATTCTTGAAGTCGCTGTCCGCGTTTCGTGGCCTGTTTTCAGTGAGGCTGTACGGATAGTGTTTCCGGATCTGAAGCAGTGTCTGATTTTAAACCCGGATACAATTCTTCATATCTTTGCCGACAATTCTCTGATAAAGGGAAGTCAGGTACTGGTTGTGATGGCTTCTCTTCCTTGTGAGGCTCTTGCTGTCTATTCTGTTCCATCATTTGAAGTACCCATTCCGTTGAAGATGATTTTTGATGATGCCTAGTTCATTTTCGAAACCTTCCTTCGCATTACAGAGCCCGAAAGCACGGTTCACTAGAATCATCAAGACTCTGGTAGACCGTGAATTCGGGATCTATAATACGAAGGAATTTTTCGAAAAATAGTTTCTCCAAAGTGATGGTGGAAAAGGCTTTGGCCAGTAGAAAGTAAGAGCCTCACAAAGAAGAGGAGCCGTCACAACCATCACATGTACTTCTTCACATCAGAGGATTGTAGGAAAGGATAAGAAGAACTGGATCCAGGTATAACATCAGAATCCCGATACCCTGCGAATGCGGAAAATTCTACATCGGTGAAACTAACAGAACATTGAGAGTTCGCATTGTCGAGCTCAAAAAACACACACAACAAGAAGGAACAAGCAAATGGGGAATAGCAGAGCATGTTTGCACTCATCAACATAACATCGAATAGTCCCAAGCTGAAATCATCCACAAGGAGGAAGACTGGTTTAGGAGAAAATTCAAAGAAGCTGCGTATATGTTGTCCAACAACGTATCAAGTCATGCTAGCGTAGAGATACGCAACATGTGGAAACCCATAATCAAGCGAAAAATGGCCAACTCCCGTCAAATGGTCAGCTCCCGCTAGACCGGTGAAGCGGAGAGAGAGAGCGGGTGGAAGCACTCGAATGACCTATGAACAGTCATTTTTCGGAGAAATAAGTCGAGTCATCACCCGAAGATGATCGTGGACACTAACAATCGAAACGTCGTCAAATAATTTGGCTTGAAATCTTTAATTTTTTATTTTCATGTCTTGTCAATTGTCAATTGTTTCTTGTATTTCATTTTATTATGATTTAATATTTTTTGCTTTTTTGCTTAATGTTATTTTCAGCTGATATTTTCAATTTTTCAATTTTATTGATTCTTTCGGGAATTTGAAATCATTTTATATAATATTTGCAAAAAATTCATATGCTCGAGATTTTATCTGCCAAAAGAGTAGATTCAATACATTGTCATAGTCAGTTCAGTTTTCTTAAAATTGATACTTTGTTTTGGGATGTTATGATTAAACAATATCTTTTTATCATCGAATAGAATGAAGGAACACACGTTCCTGATTGCATCATTCCAGTCTTATGAATTCATCAGAGAATTCGTCAGAGATGTCCAACCTTAAAAAACAAATGATATCAGGTTCAAAGAGATACATAAAAAACAGATACCAAAAACCGATAAAAGGAAGACTCAGAGTAAACGTCAGCAACCGTAATATCGTGTCAATACCGATCCACTCACTCTTCGAAAAGCACATTATATCACACCAGAGAATTTCAGCTGTGAAAAGACGACTCAAGTTATCTCAATTCATTTTTACATTGGACTCGACGATATGAGCTGCATAATGAGAGGGAGATTGGTATAGTCTACCATTATGTGGAAGACCGAAGGTAGTACTTATGCTGGCCAGCCGTACTTATGGAGAGACATGNTCGACGATATGAGCTGCATAATGAGAGGGAGATTGGTATAGTCTACCATTATGTGGAAGACCGAAGGTAGTACTTATGCTGGCCAGCCGTACTTATGGAGAGACATATGAGAACTCAAAACCAGAAATGATGTATTGGTCATACTCAATAATGGTTTAACCTATGATAACATGTGCTTCATTGGTTCAGTGGCCAAAGATGAAACAAGGTATCGCTATTATCGAAATGAGCAGAGTTCAAAAACTTGCTTGTTTGGAAATAAATGAAACAACAGGAACCACATCAACGTTAGCATTGGAAACACTCTGGAATGCATTTTCTTCAATTTTCTCAAACTGAAAAATTGAAATTTTGAAATATGTAGAGGAATGAACAATGACTATGCGCACGGACCACACCACATGATACCGAAGTACACCTTCGACACATATAGTAAAGAATACATGAAGGATACTCATTTCGAGAATATTTTTGTGGAAATAACACCTGATATACAGACGGGAGATTACTTCGGAGAAAGAAATACATTTCTGCTCTTCGTCTCTCAAGAAGTGTATGCAGTGTATGCAGTGTATTGCAGTATGCGGGGAATATCAATTTGATTCCTCAATAATATGAGCCGATCAGTATTCTAATAAACAGGCTGCATTCAAATTACTGATAAACCCAATACTGGTCTGAAAATTTCGTAAAAAATTGGAGAACTGTAGTCGTTTGACTTTAAACATTAAGAAAAAACGAAAAAAAATGGGTTTGCCTGGCATGAATAATCATCTCCATATATTAGCTCTAAAATAGCTGTGGGAGTACCGAAATTCATGGTAAGGAAATGAGCTAATTATAAACAAATGGAAAGAAATACACCTGGAAACACATTCAAGAATAGAGTAGAAATCGGCCCAGAATAATGACAGAGCTACTTACTGAATATTGCTATTTCAGAGGATACCTGAACAAAATAGGGCAGTATAATTGAGCCTTGTGCAAAGCCACTCAATATATTGCATAACTGGATGGGGAGGAGTGTCCAAAACCCACATGTCACCACTGGAAGTTATCCAGAGAAGATTCATGAAAGTGATTCTGAATAAACCACCGAGATACAACAGTGACGAATTATATAAAAAATCAGAAATCTTCGATGTAAGGCAACTGTTTTTCAAAACCTTTACATTGCATCAATATAAAGAAAAGGCAAAAATCAACAGACCTAACTATACATATATTACAAGACACAAAAACAAATACATAGTATCATTAGCATTCAAAATAATAGAACAGAGATCTCATCAATTTTTGGGCTCAAAAGTGTACAAATCCTTACCAGAAGATATAAAACATTGTGAATTTACCAAGCACATGAAAATGGCACTCGCAAAAATGTAAATACTTCCCTTTTGCTTCTTTATAGATCACAGTAAATTTATATTTCCATGTATTAGAAATACTATTTTGTAAATATTGAATATTTCATATGTGCTTATCTTAGAATCCTTTTTTCCATTTCAGTGTTCCAATAAGAAGAAAGTGTCAAATCAAATTGTGTTCCGCCACGTACAAACAACGTTTGCTATTTCTGTGGCTTTGTTAATATTTATTTGCTGAACATATACTCTTGTTTCTCATATGCATTTATTATATATGTGGGTATGTGAATAGACGTATGCGCATATCACTAAATTAGATATTCATATTTGAAGTTATTTCATCTAGTTACATCACCTCAATCATATAAACTATTTTGTACTATTTTCTTAGTGAATAGACATGATTATTATTATTATTATTATTATTATTACAACGCAGACCTTAGCTGCAAGCAGTACAACAGAAGAACAAATATATCTCACCATATTCTCTGCGCATGTTATAAACTGGTTCACAGCAGGCAAGTAATTCAGTGATAAACATATATATTGTATAAACTTACACAGGGATTAATGAATTTTATCCCAGGCTCTTTTCACTACATGAATGTTTCATCAGTTGAACTGGAGACATCACCACTTCAACTAATGAAACTATAATCTGCTTTGCCTTGAATAAAATGTGTGGTGTGAATTTTTTCAAGGGCAAAACACAAGCAATACAGAAAAATCCTCAAGGCGCTCTTAGAGCAGTGCCTGTGCGAGAGTAGTGATTTACTTTGGACTTGAATCTCTAGAAATCGAATCCATTTGGAAAAACGTTCTCAGGATGTCCATTCCATATGAACGCACCTCTCCAAATGAAAGAGTTATAAAACAGTGGAATTCGAGGTGTACTCAGTTGAACCTCGAAACTATGAGCAGCCATAGTCCGTCGCGTATTTCTGATACGCGACGCTCTTGGTACGCTCTTGGTGGAATCAAATGTGCCAGGTCACTTGAACACCTTTCGTGAAAGTATCTATAGAGGAGAGACAAATCTCCAACCTTTCTTCGATGTTCCAGACTATCAAGGTTGCAAGTAAGTGATGTTTGCGTCTTCAATCAGGCAGATGGCTCTTTTCTGGATGGAATCCAGCAGCTTCAGGGTATGTTTGGGGGCGGAGCTCTATATATGAGAAAAATACACCAAAAAAGGTCTGATCTAAGCTTTTTAAAGCATCAAAAGCAAAAGTTTTCAGGTTCGGAACAGAGTTCCAAGCTGTTGAGAAGCAGCCTTTGCAATTCCAGTGACATGATTGTGCCAAGACATATTAGTGTACATTTCAACCTCCAATAAACTTATCGAAGTAGAAAGCAGAATTGCCTAACCAGACATTACTATATCATATCATCATATATACAGACATTGTGGCATTGAATAAAACCTGGTTATTCTCATCCCAATTCAAAATTACTTCTAGATCCTCACTAAGATATTGAACCTCCTGCTGTCGGTGAAGATGTGCATCGGCAGCCGATGTCCTGGAATCCAAATGTAATGATGAGACAAGTGTGATGTCAGCAGAGCAATCTATCTGATTCTTGGTAAGTCGTTAGTATACAATAAAAAGAGTGTTGGAGATAATATGGATCCCTGAGAAACATCAACGTTGATGGTGGAAGTATTGGAGAGATATCCATCGATGGACACTGGCAGCGAACGTTCTTTCAGCTAGCTGAAGAACCATACACAGAAATGATCCGACAAGCTATAGCATCGAAGTTTGGCCAGCAAACCCTCATGCCACATACGATCAAAAGCCTTAGAAATAGCAAGCGCAACAGTTTTCGACTGTTATGACGCTAGAGGGTTTTTTGAGAGTTGAAAGAAAGAGACGACTCTTGAATACCAAAAAATCATACTTCCTATCATTTTTAAAAAAGTGAAGACCATGACTGTCATGTTTATTTTCATTTTGTAAACATACCTTATTACAATTTTCATTCCCATTTGAGAAAGTTTATTTGGAAGATGTTTTTTCCATCATCGATGAAAGAAAGAGTTATCACTTTCAAAAGAGTCATTCCAACCTCATGTCAGTCACAGTTAGAGATGACCAACCTCAATGAGACTTACAAATGCTATCCTGCAGTCACACAGACGACCCAACTTCAAAAGAATCTTCGGAAAGGGGACGTCTCCGAGCAAACTCCAACAATTGCGAAATCGCGTTAATACGGATCCGCTTATTCGCCGAAAAGCAGCCCGGAACATTTTATTGTGCGAGGGGATAGAAGTTTTCGAGATTCCTGCGGTTAAATGATCCGACTCCGGCAATCTGCATTCGTCCGCACGTTGGCGTAGATATTGCCTTTTTAAATTTCGCGATGTGAAGTTTCACTTGCATGTCGAGTGATTTAACCAATCTGGATTCGGATTAAATTCCGATGGTAATGCGATTCGTAAAAGTTTTTTTTCAGTGGAAATGTAACGAGAAACGGCCAGTATGAACACGTATCAATTTCTGGCGAGAACAAAACAAACAAAGTAAAAGGAAAGGTCCATCAGAATATTTTTGTTTTGGACGTGTTCATCGGATTTCATAAACAAGTACGTGGAAAAAGTAAATATAATTTTCATGTACCCTAATGTTTTTTGTTTTGTTCAACACTCCATTATCTGGAAAATAATTTCGATTCACCCCGAAAAAATACTTCATACCTTTGAAAAGTCTATTTATTCAGCTATATTTATAAATTTTGGGCTAGTAAATGAAATTCATTTAGCAATCATTGAAAGCAGAATCGAAAAGAACTAATGAAAATGTCATCAGTTTTTATCGAAGACGATCAACAAAACCAATGTAATGGCAGTAGGATGGAGTAACATTGCTAACTGTCAATATGATACAAGGCATATTGTTTTTTCCGAAAACTTTTTTCAGTTTCCATGAATTACAACGACATATTACATACTCATATAACATGATGATGGAAGTGACTACAGCGGACCTACAGAAGTCTATAATGACTTGTACGTTGGCAAATCACACTAATACTCACTTTCATCAAACTAGTGAAACCATATAAATGTTTCTATCAGATGAAATTTTACTTAATAATGGAAATTACGTTATTTGAATCCTTATTTATGGTACCTTATATTACTAATGAATAATAAGTTTGAAAATGAAGCCGGCTAAATACATTTCATTGGTTAAGTAATTTCTGAAAAAAAATTCTTGGAATTTTCAAACTCGCATGCCTGCCATCTTTCGGAGAACTATCACGATTCCAACACTATGTACGATATACTCCATGTAGAAGGTTTAGGGACAGAAGTTGATCTTGCTGGGGTCGCTGGAAATAAACAAGAGTGAACGTTCTAGTTCCCTGCTGAACAATCAACAGGAGGTTGACTAGTTACGTCCATTTTTATTTCTAGGGGAAGTAATTCCGATATGGAAATTATACTCGAAACTTCACCCCCTCCTTCAGGTTCCGTCCACAACAGAAAATGTGAAGTTTCCCGTCCTGTCAGAAATGACGGAGTTGAAGTTGCAGTTTCGGGACATGTACAAATGGATAATCGACAATCTGTCAGACAAGTAGCTTGAGTGTCTAGTGTATCAGCTACTTTCAAAATGAGGCTGGTTCGGGAATAAAACGAAGATGAACCTGATCATCACAAACATTCACAAACTCCTCAAAAATTGAATGTCTGGGCCATGTTGGACCATTCTTCATTGAATGTAACGTCAATGGAGACACATACCTAAATATATTACAAGACTGTGTAGATCCTATGATTAGACAAAATTTAGAAAATGATGGCAATTTAGTAGAAAATGAAACAACATTTCAGCAGGATGGTGCACCCCACATTTTGATGTTCGGGTGGGACAGTTTTTGGAAAATTGTTTTCCAATGAGCGGCAATGAGCGGCAGAAGGGATCCAGCGGAGTGGTTAGATCACCTGATTTCACAGCGATGGACTTCTTCCTATGAGGACACCTGAAGTCGAAAGTGTACTCTACTAAGCCTAGAAATCTAGAATACCTGCGACAGAGAATTGTTCGGGAATGCCGATGGCTGACTTCGGACATCTTGAATAATGTACGGAATGCTTTCGATAGTAGACTGCTTCATTGTATGGAACTAGGTGAAGTATATTTTGAACACTTCATCCGTTGATTTTGTTTCCACTGATATTATTTGTTGTTGATTTCCTCATTAAAATGAACGACAGTGAATTTTCTGTTTTTTCTTCAATTTCTGAATAACGAATGAACCAAATTACAAAAAAATCACCAAGGTAGTTACTAGAGGGACAAATACCTTTCAAAAGATGTATCACTCGACCCCCATGTTATTGAGAAAAATAGGGTGGTTAGTTGCTGACCGAAGGGGGTTGGAGACAATTACTAAGAAACAATATATTCTGCAATCTGTGTTTGTGTCCTATATTATTATACTTTCCATTGACATCAAATTGAACATTTGCCTCTCGTCCTCGAACTTACTTGAGGTACGATTAGTTTATTCTGAATCATAATCCATTCTGTATATGACGCGAATAAATTAGTTTTTGACATCTTGACTAGTGTAATACATTATTCCATAAACAATCTCTATAGAATATTGATATAGGTACCTGTAATACATGGCGATGTCAGTCAGTTTATAAACCATAATTATATTCCTAATCTGTCTCAATATGAATAAAGGAAAATTAAACTAATGCAGAAAGTCGGGAATTACTTCATTGTGCATGACAGGTACCAGTGCAGAGAATTGGATATCTTGAAGAGCACGGTTTGAAAATTACTTGGAGGCGTCGGAGATTTAAAAAAAAATTGAAAAAAAGGAATAATATGCATAACTTCTTCACTTCATTGCTGAAAAATAATCTCGCATATTCTCTACTTTGAAATTCCAGAGGATGACAGAAATCGATTGCCAAACTGTTGAAATTATTTTGAGAGTATTTAACCTGAACAGTCGAAAGACAACTTCGTAACGAAATCTAAACAAGGAGGAATAAAATGCAAGATACATGAATTGAAAGACGAATCGAATTGAACTATGATTATATGTAGTGTATCAAATTCTGCAGATAAGGACGAAGTGCTTCGGGAAAATCTTATACTGGAATTATCATCTGAGGTTGGATAGTGGTTCGGCGATTTATCGTGATAGAAAATTCGTTGAAGCTGTTACTCAAAACTATCATAATACTTATCGAGCTGCCACTCCTCACTCCAAAAAAATGAAGAAGCTTGAAAAAATACAGAGTGAAAAATGATTAAAGAACAGGATTACTTCTGGAGTAAGAACTCTGTTTTGATGAAAGTGTAAATGCTGAAATAATTACTTTTTCAAGAATATTATTCAGGATTCTTCAGAAATTAGACCTATAATACAACTGTTTTTGTCATTATTGTTAACATTGGAATATGGATACACTGACCCGTTACTTGATGAAAATCAATAACACTATCCATGATAATAATTGATCAATTTCCACGCGTTTCGTAAATGCCGTGGCATCTAGATTAGAAATTTCATTTGTGAAAATTGCTTAATCAAAATGAATAGTATTATTAGAATATATTGTAATTGCTTACTGTTTCGTTATCATGATCTAACTTTATTTTAGTAGTAAAATGTGGAATAGTTCTCAATCTATATATGATGCAAATAAATTTGTTTTTGACATCTTGACTGAAGTGTCATATTTTATAATTAATGGAAAAGGAAATTTTTGGCTTTCTACTACTCCATCTTGATACAAAAAACAAGGATGAGGGAATCTTTCAAGTGAAGGAAAGAAGTAATCAATTTTAAAATAAGTAACTCTATACATGGATGTGTAGATCATGCAAAGAAGTAACTTTCAGACACAAACTGAAAGAAAGTCCCCCTGAAACAGCTACTCTCATGTAAATATTGAATTACACGAAAGAAAAAAAAATTCTTCCGAAACAAATACTTCTATATATTTTTTTTCGTATGTCACTCTTTTTTTTCCAGCCTGTGTGATCACAGGCTGGAAAAACGAGATGAATCTCGTTATATTCCATATAACTCTCTTCTATTTTTGTTGTGTGATGTAAATTTATGTTTTGAGATTATTTAGAGTATTTCATCAAGTTATATATTATAATATTGAAATAGCCGTGGTGGAGCACCCTCGGGTAAACTCCCCCTCGGGATTTCTGAGTGGCATAAGGTGAATACCATGTATCATTTTATGCTTCATTGGAAATAAATATTATTATTTTTTACAGAAGTATGCATCGGTCATGCCCTATCCCTGCGCGCTAGCATTATCGACCTATGACCACTCCCCCACGCCGTGGGGTAAGTGATCATTGGGTCCGAGAATCATGTGATCTGAACAAGCACAGTGAACCAAGAATGACAGTTTTCTGCATCTGTCCGGATAGGATTTTTGCCTTAGTTCGGCAAGCCGGTATGATTCTAAGATTCGAGATTAGAGAGGGCATTATTTCACCAAAGACTCCAATAATCAGAACAACCATCATGACAGAGTGGTCTGGATAGAGTCTACAAAGTTCCAAGAGAAAAATCCCGATATTTCATTTGTTTTTTCTTCTCTTTTCGAACGATATTCGTCTCGCCAGGAGCTGAAAACTCCACGACAATTATCGTCTATAATAGGTGTAATACTGATTCATGCATCTCTTATTTTTTGTTTGAGATGGTCGATATCTGTACTCGATATTGAAAAAACTTTATCCTTTATGTATCCCCAAACAAAAAAAATCCAAAGGAGTAAGATCTGGGTATCGAGCTGGCCAGTTAATTGGTCCATTGTTTACAATCCATTTTCTTGGGAATGTTGCATCTGAATGTTCCCTTACTATTGCTGCATTACGGAGAGGAGCGTCGTCCTGTTGAAAATATTGTATTTCTTTCTAATCGTCTAAACATTTGGATGTTCGGAATACGACAATTCGGGTATAGCTGAACATACATATTCCTTGCCAAAAGAGGATTTCTATTTGATTTTCCATAACTAAATAGAATATCAGTACTATCATCATTTGAATACATCTTTGATATGTTCATAAACGTCTGACAGTTCTCAACAAATATCAACAACGCATTCATTTTTCCTGCCATAGAAACCAAGCAAAGCTTACGCTTTTGAGTTGGTAAATCAATAGAGATGCTATTTTACCATACCAAATTATACAACATTCGAACTTTGGCCAAAAACTGATATTTTCGTTACTTCCAGGATTGAGAATTATGAAAATATTACGAATTATATAAATGATTAGGGAGAAATAAGCCTTGAAAGAAGGATTACGGTCATACAAAAATTTATAAAACAATAGCCCCCTTTACGTGGTTATCCGAACTACCCCGGCCTGGATACCGGCGTGAATAAAGGGGGCCACTTATTCATCACTTTTTTAGATACTCCACATTCCAATTTTAATACAACACACTACAAAACGGAGCCCCACGATAGCACATGGCATCCGCGTACCTCCTTTGTGGACGGACGTTATCAGCACGTCCGTCCACTACCACGGCCACCACGGAACTCGTAAGTCAGTAAGCTATTTTGCCGTGCGCTACCCATACCGTAAGATTGTTTATCTTGAGTAGTTCTGAATGAAAGTCCGCAATAGCATATATCTACTTTTTATGTGGTAGCTATATTCACTATATGCAAAATACTGAGCCATGAATACAAATGAATTAGATAATTTTTTACAATTCACATCATCTGACAAATTCTTAAGAACATTGATGCAATTGTGGTTTTGAGTATTCAATATAGATAAACTTTGTCTTTTACACTGGGTAATCTGGAATCGTTCAACAGGTATCACGATAAGATTAACTTGACGTAACGCAGTAAGTCATTACGCGTCGCGTCTACTGTAAGACGACGGTGGACGAGGCGCTGGGGCAGAGGGGCGGTCTAAGCAATGAAGCGTCATCGCCGAGAAGTGAACCGATCGCGGGTAGACACGTATGGGCAGACGTCGTTGACGGTTGTGTTAGTTTTGCGAATTCCTTCATAGGTGCAGTTGGCATATTTTTCAGTTACTGTATTTTTAAAGTGAAAATGTAAATTACTAGCTGTCGCCTGCTCTTATATCAACGTACCTACAGCCGAAGCTACTGAACCTGGAATCTTGAAATATGCAGGTAGGTTCTTTTTATAGCGTAAATAAGCATCCAGAAAAGGAATCAGGAATCTCAACCCT
Source organism: Leptinotarsa decemlineata (assembly GCF_000500325.1). Taxonomy (NCBI): domain Eukaryota; kingdom Metazoa; phylum Arthropoda; class Insecta; order Coleoptera; family Chrysomelidae; genus Leptinotarsa; species Leptinotarsa decemlineata. Next base: position 18,941 of record NW_019295185.1, read on the forward strand.
CAAGGAAGAAAAATAGGTTTCCAAAGATTGTATTGAATTTCGTCAGTTTGAAGTTGGAAACCTGAAGATTTGAGTTAATGGAAAAAGATTGTGACTATTTCTTTGAAACGGTATGTCACGAAGCTTAATGTGACAAACCAAATTCTACGCGGGCAAAGTCGCGGGCAACAAAT
>NW_019295186.1:0-19123 GCF_000500325.1 Leptinotarsa decemlineata
TTCCCGAGAGGAAAAGAGGAAGTCCAGGGACACCCTGTATACTTAGTATCTGTATTTTAAATTTTCCAAAAATTTTTTTCTCAAATTTAATTTTTGAACAACCATCAAAAGTGGAAACTTGTGCGAGCTAAGGATTAATGCACTTTTTAAAGTGCGATTCCTAGCACGGATTGGAAAATAGGCAAGTATTTCAATGTGAGGTTGTTTATGAAATGTTCTCTGCTACCGTTTAATCTAGTGAAATTACTACTGCAAAAGCTTATTCTTACAACAGTCTATGTTTGTATATTAGGTTGTCTATTTCAATTAAGAAATTATTATTATTGAATCGATAGTTCTACATGACGGTCGATTGAATGAATGGAATAAATCACTCATGCAAATCCAACCGGCTACCGTCCTTTATAAAACATACACGCTGAAATGAGACGAAAAACAAACAGTGAGATATTCCATTTGATTGCTGCTTTTATTGAAACAGACAATCCTTAATTTCATTCCCTATTTCCCTATTTCCCCCTATTGCCCTATTTCCCCTTATTGCCTATTATCCAAGTGATGTTTTTTTAATCAGTGAGTTCTTTCTGTTAGTTTTACTGTTGAGAAGATGGGCTAGGGGCCTCTATTGCATTTTCTACACATAACAATTTTTCAATACAAAATAGAGGATACCATAGTTTATTGAATCAGTCGTTAAAAAAAATTCACAAACTGACAAACTGTAACTTGTTGAAGAAACATGTCAATAAAGCGAACATCATTCAGGTTTGCAAAGCTTTCTTGTGCCGGCACAGGGGATATACGTAAATCTGAATTACCATATACAAAATATTCGAAAAAACGAAGATCCACTTGCTTTAAAAGAGTGGGTTATTCAAACGCCTCATTCATTTGGTATATTCTCCGTGCACTGCCTTTTCTTCCTTATCTATACTGCTATACTAGTAGTATTATACAAAACTAGTCAGTCTCTTGATTATTATGGACAGAATGCAAAAGTTTGGAAATCGACCAGGAAAATCAGACGGTAGTAATGAAGCAATTTAATGCAAACCTCAAAAATCCAAATAAATTTGGGGGATTATTTAAATCGTAGTCTGATCATCAACCAAAAGGCAGCCAAATTAGACGAAATTCCAATTGAAATTGAATATCTTCGAATAATATTATATGCAATATGTCACCCATATTTGGAATAACGCAATCGAGAAATATGGAGAATCAAGAGCTGTTGCGCTTGATATTTCTAAGGCCTTTGACCGTGTGTGACATGAGAGTTTGCTGGACAAACTTCGATGCTACCTGTCTTGTTGAATCATTTTTGTGTATGGCTCTCCACATTCTTGAAAAAGCGTTTCTTGCAATTGGCCGTCGATGGATATCTCTCGAATACTTTCACCATCAACGCTGGTGTTCCCCAAGGATCCATATTGTCTCCAACCCTATTTTTATTGTACATCAACAATTTATTGGAAAAACCAAAAATCCAATATATTGCTTTGCTGACGACAGCACACTTTTCTCGTCATTCCATTTGGATTGCACGACAACGGCTACGGAGGCACATCTTTACCGGTAGCAGAATGTTGCATATTTTAAGTGATTTTGAATTGGGGTGAAAGTAACCAGGTTCAACCCAATGCCACAAAAACCCAGGCATCGGTTTTCTCCGACAGACTGTGGCTGCTCATCGTTTTGAGGTTCAACTCAGTACACAACGAACTTCACTGCCTAAGAACTCTATCATTTGGAGATCTGCGTAAATGTGGAATAAACTTCCTGAGAACGTTTTTCCTAATGAATTTAATTCCCAGCGATTCAAATCCAACGTGAATCGATACTTTTCCACGGACACCGATCTTAAAGCACCTTAAGGATCTTTCTGTATGCTTGTGTTATGTTCTTGAAAAAAAATATAGTGTCCGACCGAAACTGGTTTTTGCGACCGAAACTGAAATCGAAAATTGCACCTTGAAAATACTTAAAATAGGTGAGGTGTTCATTTGAGTAGGTGTAGATTCTTTCGAATATTATTGATGGGTTTTCAAAAATATTAAACATAAAATTACTTATTTGAGTTGATACCTAATATCACAATAGTCACGACATGATTAGGCACGTGGAAGCGGCAAAATGTCTTCGTCGATTGTATGAAATTCAACGCGCCGAACATGACCGATCACAGCGCGGGAACTCCCGAATGCAGTTTCGGTTTCGGTCGTAGTTTCGGCAGGTTTGGCACCGAAACCGAAACTAAACCGAAACCCGTTTTTTGCCGAAACTCGACCGAAACCGAACTTTCGGTCGGACACTACAAAAATATTATCAAAATTGTTTTCGTATGTAAATTACCATACCGTATATGGTATTGAAACCGAAACCCATGTTCTGGAAAAACTGAGTGAATGGCTGGAAAATGAGAAAATTCCCCTTTGGAATTTTTACTCACTTTGAGTATTCCTTTTTGGCAGCTACCCTAGATGGACTTATTAGAAAAAGCCATTCAGGTGAAATTAAAATTCCCTCATTCGCATGAAATTTAGCACCTGAAGAAGCTGCAGATAAAAATTTGACTATCAACCCAACCGGCTACCGTCCATGATTAATTTTTTAATGTACCATGAAAGGCAATGGATAATTATTGCGCTACCTGTAAGTGGCCGTCGATGGATATCTCTCGAATACTTTCGCCATCAACGCTGGTGTTCCCCAGGGACTTATAACCAACCCTCTTTTAATTGTATATAAACGATTTATAGGAAAACCCCAAGAATGCAATATATTGCTTTGCTGACGACATCACACCTGTGTCGTCATTCCATTTGGATTCCAGGACATCGCCTACGGAGGCATATCTTCAACGGCAGCAGGAGGTTGTATATCTTACTAAGGATCTAGAAGTGATTTCGAATTGGGGTGAAAGTATCCAGGTTCAATTCAATGCCACAAAAACCCAGAAGTCGCTTTTCTCCAAGAAAATAAATGTCTCCGAACTGGATATAATAATATTAGGCCAGACAATTCCGCTTTCTGCTTCAATGAATTTGTTGGGGGTTAAAAAGGGCACAATCATGTCGCTGGAATTGCACAGGCTGCTTCTCAAAAGCTTGGAATACTGTTCCGAACCAGAAAACTGTACACACCTCAGCAACTTTTGATGCTTTATAAAGCTCAGATCAGACCTTCTTTGGAGTATTGTTCTCATGTATGGAGCTCTGCCCCCAAACATACAATGAAGTTGCTGGATTCCATCCAGAAAAGAGCTATTCGCGTGATTGGAGACGCGAACATCACTTGCAATCGTGAAAGCCTGGAAAATCGAAGAAAGGTTGGAGATTTGTCTCTCTTATATAGATACTTTCACGAAAGGTTTTCAAGTGACTTGGCACATTTGATTCCACGACATATCAGAAATACCCGACGGACTGTGGCTGCACATCCTTTTGAGGTTCAAATCAGTACCCCTCGAACTTCACTGTTTAAAAACTCTTTCATAAACGCCGTTTATATGGAATAAACTTCCTGAGAACGTTTTTCCAAATGGATTTAATCTCCAGTGATAAAAATCCAATGTAAATCGCTACTTTCGCACAGGCACCGCTCTGAGAGCACCTCAAGGATTTTCATGTAGTGCTTGTGTTTTGTCCTTTCTAAGGAACTAGATTTGTATGCCGCTAAATTAGTTTATTTTTCACTTGCCTATATCAGCCTCCATTTTGGTGAAAGACTCCATGTATTATAACGGCCCCAAGATGTTTAATCATCTACTGGGTGAGACGTTAGCCGGTTAAGTTGGCCTGAGTGGTTTATTCCACTCATTCAGTCTACCGCTAGCTGTTACGCACGTTAAAAGGGAAAACCTCTTCAATCCCCAATCAAAAGTTTCGACTTTTGATTGAAGATTATCGTTTGTAAAAGAGCGATGATAGCTGGTTAACGAAGGTGGTTGACAATGTTTCGTGGTGCATTTCATCAGTTCGGACATTCATTGTCCAATATGATATACATTGATTTGAAATCCCTGAAAGAATCTGTAAAAAAATAAAAAGATTAGCTGAAAACACAATTTTATTCAGCAAAAAACTGAAATTACAATGGAATAACATACAGGCAACAACAAAAAAAAATAACTATCAACACGAGCCGAAAAAAATAATAACAAGAAATGAAAATTAAAAATATAAAATTAAAAGATTCTAAACCAAGTTACTTCACTTGGTATGGGGTACTACATGTTTTTTAAACTTAGTATATGTTACCTGTTGCGAGAAATGTTTTATTTTTCACATTTGATACGTACCCGACCCACATTTGACACTTCGAAAATAATTGAACATTTCAAAAATTATTTCACGTGCCTGACTCTTGAAGACTGGTGTTTTGTTAGGCGATGACATTTTTTCAGAAGCAACACAAATTATTCAGACAATGCCAAACGCCAACAGCATTGGTGGACAAGTGATGATACACCTCTTTACAGAGCATTTCTATGTCTAGCAAGAGCTGTAGTGGGGGTTACATTGAAATTGTGTTTGTGCGTATGGGGGCGGGCTCGCCATCACGTTTGGCGCTTGCTGTACATTATTATGTAATTATCGTACTTCCTACTCTTCAGTTACTAAATCATAGAGTGAAGACAAGCCGGTTCGCGGTTTCGCGGTTACATTGAGTGTAACCGCAAAAAATCATGTCATTCTTCAAAAAAATGTAAGTAGCGTACGTTCTTAATTCTCCTGCAAGTTAATCATGGACATCACTACGAAGGTTATGCAGATCACTATTATGTATTCTATAGGTTTCCCTATTATATATGTCTTCACCCGCACACATCTTAAAGACTTAACAATTCTCAGGTTTATCAACAAATGTTTCACGACTGTTTCATCACTGTCGCCTGAACTTTCAAAACAATTATTGTTTTCCTACATGTTTTAAAATAATATGTTTTAATTCACATATTTTCAAACAAACGTTATGAAACTTATTTTATACCCTTAATGCCGCTTGAGAAATTCTCCCATTTTATTGTTGTTGTTGCAGACACTGTCCAACCTCAACGATGGAGAATTGAAAGCCTTGCTGGATGAGGCAATCAATTATAAAAATCCGAAAGACAGAGAAGGGAAGAGCAAACTTTTCAAGGTAAGTAGAATTTTCTTGATTTTTAAGTAGTGCATATCAGTAGTGAAATGTGTATAGTTGTATGTCTGAATATGAAAAGTCTTATTGTGATGGAATTCCAGTAAATGTATTGGTACAGGCAAAGTAATTCAACTCATCAGATATAGGTGATATTTGGATATCCAAACTCGTACTAAATTTTTAATAATTTTTACTGCAACTGCAGAAGGTTCGATGGCTCAAAGTGTGGAAATTGTCAAATCGATTTTTTCAGTGACTCATTTCTGCTAATAGAAAAAATCGTAAAGTGCAACTCTTCTCATGATCGTGTGCCTTATGCGAAATTTGTTACATTCGCAGATATATTTTTAGACTGGATGACACGATGACAGACAATTGTAGCAATGACTTTTGTTTGGGTTTTCTGAGAATTATTTCGTGGAATTTTGACAAGCCACATCGTCTGGTAGTGTTTTGGCTCGTTTACCTTATTTTTATTACAAGCTTTTATTTAACTTGAACTATTTGTCAAATCCTGCAACTGAATTGAGTTGAAATTTGGCATGCACGTTTAGTTTCAATGGCAATGTATGGCTAGCTAAGTGACGGCGTTCTACATATAACACGGCGGCGACCCATGATGGCGGACTATTTTTTTGGTGAGATTTCTCAAAGCTGCATTCACGTGACTTAAATCAGGAATAGAGTCGTATTTCGTGTAAATAATTTATTTGTAAATTACAAAGCGCTTTTGGCTTTTACGCCATCATCAGTGCGATACATGCAAGCAGGTAATAGTCGTTAAATTTGTTTGAAATTGAACTTTAAATTCTTTTTTTGAATGACTTACGTATTAATATTTTTTTTGTTTAAAACTTTTTTATAAAATAATTACCAGCGGGCTGAGTGACGATGCGAAGAGTGAAAGAAAGTGACATAAAGTCATCATTAATTATAGAACATATTTGGTTTGATTAATGTCATATGTAGTGACCACAGTACGTAAAAGTTTTCCAAGGTGAGCAAAGAACTATTCAATTGGATTTTGAGAAATGTTGATTTTGAATTAGTTAATTAGTTAAATTCCTATACATAGGTGATTGAATTTCATTTCAGTCTGTGTGAGAAGTTAATGTTCGGTGCGGAATCATTGATGGTTATTTGATAGGACCTCATTTTTCGAAGGAATTCTCAATGGGGAGAGATACTTGGTTTTCTTCCAACATGTGTTGCTGAATCTCTTGGATAATTTACCAATACAAATCGCCTGAATACGTAGTTTCAACAAGATGGGGCGAAAGTTTTGAAGAAAAATTGATTTTTTCTAGGACAAAACGCGACCACTACAGAAAAATCCTTAAGGCGCTCTCAGAGCGGTGCCTGTGCGAAAGTAGCGATTCACATTGGACTAGAATCGCAGGAGATCAAATCCATTTGGAAAAACGTTCTCAGCAAGTTTATTCCACATAAACGCAGTTTTCCAGATGAAGAGTTCCTAAACAGTGAAGTTCCGAGGTGTAGTGAGTTGTACTTCAAAACGATGAGCAGCCACAGTGGTCGCGTATTTCTGATATGCACCGATCTTGGTGGAATCAAATGTGCCAAGTCACTTGAACACTTCCCGTGAAAGTATCTATAGATGAGAGACAAATCTCCAACCTTTCTTCGATGTTCCAGACTAACAAGGTTGCACGTGATGTTCGCGTCTCAAACTTCAAGGTATGTTTGTGGGCAGAGCTCAATACATGGGAACAATACTCCAAAGAAGGTTGGATCTGAGCTTTATGAAGCTTCAAAAGTTGCTGAAGTGATGTGTACAGTTTTTTGGTTCGAAACAGTGTTCCAAGCTTTTGAGAAGCAGCCTTTGCAATTCCAGCGACATGATTGTGCCAAGACATATTGGTGTCCATTTTAACCCCCAACAAACTTATCGAAGTAGAAAGCGGAATAATTGTCTGATCTGACATTATTATATCCGGTTCGGAGACATTTATCTTCTCGGAGAAAACCGATGCCTGGGTTTTTGTGGCATTGGGTTGAACCTGGTTACTTTCACCCCAATTCGAAATCACTTCTAGATCCTCATTAAGATATGCAACATCCTGCTACCGGTGAAGATGTGACTCCGTAGCCGTAGCCGTAGTCGTAGTCGTGCAATCCAAATGGAATGACAAGACAAGGGTGCGGTCGTCAGCAAAGCAATATATTTGGATTCTTGGTTTTTTTCAATAATTCGTTTATATACAATAAAAAGAGGGCTGAAGACAATATGGATCTCTGGGTAACACCAGCGTCGATGGTGAAAGTATTCGAGAGATATCCATCGAAAGCCACTTGCGGGGAACGTTCTTTCAGGAAGCTGAAGAGCCATACACAAAAATCATCCGACAAGCCACAGCATCGAAATTTGGCCAGCAAACCCTCATGCCACAAACGGTCAAAGGCCTTAGAAATATCAATTGTGTCATAAGGAAAAATAACATTTGTGTTTATTTTATTCATCAGGAAAAAGCTAAAAAATATTCATTATACTTCTACTCATATTTTTTATAGTTTTCTTTACAAAACGTTACATGATTTAAAAATATGTGTATTACTTATTTGTTTCATATCTTCGATTTGTTGTGCTAGAATACACCTTTTCAACACGCTTTTATTGGCTTCACCTATATGTATGTATATTTGTTTGTTTGTTTGCTTATAACTCTCAAGCTTGGGATCTCTATTTGACAGAATTATCGACATTATTGCTTTATCTATTCGCGGGCAGATGACGCTGCACGCAACCTCCTTGATATATCAACATTATTGCTTGATCTATTCGCGGGCAGACGGCGCTGTACGTAACCTCCTTGATATAATTCGAACTCACTTTACATGTATTTCTTTATTCAAAAAAAGTATTTTTTCATTAACACTCGCGCTTGCTGCCTTATTTGTAACCCTTCTTTGCGCGCCTGCTGCCTTGGGCTTGGTAGCTGATCTCAGGCTCCCTTTCCAGAATCGGAAAATATCAATGGTCATTTTTCTAACAAAATATATACGACTGATTGATCCCAAAGTTTAGATAAAATAAATATAGTTTAAAGAGACTAAAAAACACGCTTTTATAGCATTCAAGCGCACGTCGATTTTTTCACAATGATACTAGTATTTTCTGTTCGTTATTATGCTTATTTAAAAAAATATTTTCAACTTTTTAGTTCAATGTTCTTTAAAAGCGTGTTTTTTAGTTTTTTAAACTATATTCTTTTTCATCATGTGTATTGTATTGAAGATATATTATGTCAGTGAAATACTAAAGTAGGTAATATATGAAGTAATATTATTATGTATTATAGGTATTCATCCAATTTTTTATTCGAACAAATTAGTCCACTTCTTATAAGTTAATTATACTCGAGGAAGGAAACAAGTATCTACAAATGTTAGTATTAGTTTTTTACAGGGTACCGATACAATATTAATGCATTTTCCATGATTTATCAATCATGCCAGGCTTAGGTACTAAGAGAGTTTGAGATAAAAGGATAAAATGGGAATCTGGTTCAGCAAAAAGAAAAAGAAAATTTTTGTTTTTTATTGAAAGTAAAGGGAGTAGAAAGCCGTAGTGTCAGTGTCTTTGACTGGAATTTTAATACGGCGACCTAGACATGATGTTTTTTATTACTTTCGAGTAATTGTTTGATTTCCAGTGTACCTTGCGAAATGTACCTTGCTCATATTTAATTAAGGTCTTGCGCCGACACTGACCACTTGTGTCGATTTATTAATTTTTATATGATTTGGCTACTTAATTCCAATATGAATTGATTTCATTATAGTATTGACTACTAAACCTATTAATTACTTTAGTTCAATGGCAAGTTTTAGATTTGTCCAGGCGGAGGGTTGTTTTTTTCATCAGCAGTGAAATCAATTTTGAAACAATCCACTCTAATATTTTTTCGCATCAAAAGCATGTTTTAAAAATGGGATGAATATAATTTTATTATCAAACAAAGTCTTACAACTCTAAATCAAAATCTTACAAACAAACTTGATTTAACTAAAAATATCGTCAGACATCACATAAACTAAATAGAAAATCTTTATATAGAGGAAATGATAAAACCATATATTCTGTATCTAACAGCAGCTATGGATCTTTTCGTTTTGAAACTTTTTTGGAGTGTTATATAGTCAGTACATAAATGAACTTGTAGTAGTGTGTCTAATTTGTTACCTTACCGTCACATAGACTACTCACAAATGATTGACGATGCCGCACCTCCCAGAAGATTTTTTTTTCAGTTTTCATCAAATAATCGAGAGGCAAATCGCATAACTTCTAATTCTCAAACACCGAATGATATCCTCAATGCCTCGGACAATGATACAGTTCCATTAATAGAAGTCTGTGACATAGACGAAATATCCTATAAAATGACAGTATCATCACCATCCATATGTCTTTGAAAATCAAAATGGGTTCTTTTCGTGATTGTAACAACCTCAGACGCATGAACGATATGTGGAATATCAATTGGAGTGACATTTATCAGCGTGATGGTGTTAACGAAATAGCTACGTTTGTGAACAATAATATCATCCAACTCTTCAACACACACCGTCCTTACGGTATTGGCTTACACTATTTAAGAAATGATTGCTCTTACCTTCAGGAAATTCAAGTAAACACATTCTGCTGCTAAAGCTTGGAACACATTGAAATCACTAGAAATATTGAGAAAAAGTAACAACACAAACATCTAAAGCAATTTGAATGACACAAACCTTATTTACATCAATTACAGTTTTATTTCCCAACATGGAGTGATAACATTCAAACTTCATTACTAGAACGATACCGTTACACTTCAAAAATTGATAACTTTTTTCGCGGTACGCTCTCGTCTGCAGCAATACAGAATTGCCTTATTGCTAATATCTCACTCCTAATGATATGCGTCTTAGATAGGCATTTACTAGATCAGTTAATCTTTCTTGGTAATGTCATTTGAACTAAGAGTGTATTTCCAAATTGTTGGTAGAATGGTGTGATTATTATTTCAACTTAAGTGCAACTCCCCTTTGGATCTCTCTGGCTGTTACCATCCTACCGTTGTCTCTCGAAAGTTGTTGAGATTATCATTTGGGACAAAATTTATACCGTCATAAATGAATACCAAATCTTCGATGCTGATGTCTGTATATCCGTACATACCGGTTTCAAACATAAACGCTGGAGAACTTCAACTTTACTTTCCATCACCGAAACAGAATAAACTTTAGTCCTTTTGCACTAAAGTAAAGCCTTCTTCCTCATTCCGTTGAATGCTTTGTCTCTGGTTAAAAATTACCTATCAAAACGAAAGGTGTTTCTCAAGGATCCATCATTGTTCTTTTACCATTCAGTTTGTATATTTGTGGCTTCCATCAGTCGGTAGAAAAATGCACTACGCAGAAAGGAAACAAAATGAGACGATAACTGTAAATGAAACTACTGAGATTCTTAAAGATTTATTGGATATAGATGTTGTTGAGTCTGAGATCAATAACGTATACACTTTAGAAAGATCAGAAAAAAATTCCTATTAAAATTGAATTCAACTCTTTCATAAAAAAATCTTCGGTTATCAAAAATTGCGGTAAATTGAGAGGCACTCGAATACATATTGTGAATGACTTGACACCTAAACTGAGAGAGGAGGGAAAATCCTACGAAAGCACCTTTATCTTGCAAAACAAAACAGTGAAAATAATTGTTACATCAGAAACGATAAACTGATTATTGATAATAAAGTGTATACGGTAGCTGAACTTGAAACATTCGCAGATACCGAATCATTTCAAAGAAAACCCTCTAGCGATCCAGGAACGCTCGTTGCCAGTAACTCTAGACAACCATTTCAAGAAAGCGTACCTTTGGAAATACAGCCGTCTCGAAACATAACGGAAACTCTAAACGGAAAAACTAACAGACTCCCGGAATATTTCAACTTCAAAACAAGTTTCATGAAACCATGTCGGTGGTGTCCAGATCATCCAATTCAGGCCAAAAGAAGTGGGTGATCATCGACCTATAGTGCTCGCCGTTGACAGTGATGGCCTGGCCAACGTCGTTCTCAAAGAAATATGGACCGATGACGCCGCCATCCCAAAATCCACATCCAACAACTTGTGGATTGGGATCGTCCCAAATTTGACAATTTTGTTTATTCACGTACCGATTCATCAAAAAATGGCCCTCTCGCTGAAGATGATTTTTCGATGAAAATTAGGGTCAATTGCCAACTGCTCCAGAGCCTATTCAGCGAACACACGTCGTTGTCTATGGTCTTTTACCTTCAATTCCTGGGTCAGTTGAATTTTGTACTGGTGCAGGCCCAAGTCACCACGTAAAATTCGCCAAGAGTGGTCTGCTATAGGGAGAGTTTTTGTGAACGACTCGAAATTGACTGCCATAGATAGCGGCGATGTTTTCGGCAGATCTTGCGTTTCGTCGACGTACGGGTATTGGTCAATCGTTTACTGAACCAGTGGACTCAATATTTATCCACCACATTGCGAATAGTCCTCTTGGTAGGACGATTATGGCGACCGTAAAATGGACGAAGCGCGCGGATTACGCCCCAACAGAACACTCATTTTGATAAACCAATTTTATTATTTGCACTTGTCGTTGAATGCTAAATCTGTCCGAAGTGATTTGGCAAAACACACTGAAAAAATGACAACTAATTTGTCAGATGTAGCTTGAAAAAGATGGCCGTTATCAATTGTCAAAATTCGGAAGTCCCTGTTGGAAGACCCTATACAAAAATAAAAGCAATTGTTCATTAGAAGGTTAGGTCTTTTCGGATCAGTAGCCACATCGTTTTGTTTTTATTACTTTATGTCAGTTTGTGAACTTATATCGAATGCACAAATATACGATATATGCACATGCACATTCTTTCGTCAACCCAACTGTTTAAATATGTTTAAAATATATTTTTTTCCGTTAACCAGCTATCACACCCCTACGAACGACAACCCTCAGAAGTCGAAACTTGTACGAGCTAAGGGCTAACGAGGTCTTAACTTTTAACGTGTGATTTCTAACGGGTTGGACGATAGCAAGTGAAAAACGAGCGTTCAGCCTGGGGATTGAACCATCGACTCACATCGGCCGATTGACTGTACTTTATGATATTATTAAGTAGTGAATTTAATTTTGAGTATTTATTTTTGGGTGATACCAAAATTAATGTATTCAAAAATATAGTCAAAAACTGTTTGTGTCCAAGACAATATCAAGCTATTTATCATAAAGATTCAATGGATTGTATTGAAGTGTTTTGGAAATTGACAAAGTATTTGGCTTTCAAAAATTATATATTTACTTAGGATGTAATGATTATGTTGAATAACTTGAATATATCTCGTTTTTATGAATATAAATGTTTACGAAGCAGGAACACTCCCACATTTTATTTATTTTGCTTCTCTTTTGTAGTCATGTTTATAATATATGTAGAAAGAAATATTTCTAAAAGGCAAATAAAATATTCAGATTGAGGCGTTGCTGTTTAGTAACAATAATGGAATACAAAGCATAACACGAAAAATGCTGTAATTTCAAGAAAAATAAGTTACCGTTTTCACTAATAATATTCCTCATCAATATCACTGACTCAGCACAATTTCGAAACTTTTCTCTATTGAAAGCAATATTGTGACCACTGGCTGTTACAAAAACCTCATGAAGAATTCAATCATGTTCATATTTTGTTTCTTCAGATATTATTAAGTCATATCAAATATTCATTACTCCCTGAATTCCCCCAAATATTTTTTGAANTTATAAGGCTTCACAGGAAAAACTTTATACAAGAATAGAGAACAAACCAAATTAGATTTAACTTCATTGATTATTTAACAAAGTGTCTTGTAGAGATATTATTTGAACACCTTCTAATTCTGACTTTAATATGGATAATTAACTTCTATGAATATAAAAAAACTAGGAAGCATGTATTATGGGCATGTTTTAAGTAGCAATTAATCTTTAAGAGAGTACAGTATGGCCATTCATAAGTACTGGTTTCAACTGCACACAAAATACGTACTACACAGTTCTGGTGTTTGGGAACAGTCTTTGTCTTGGATTTATTCTACACCACAGATTTCCATTCTATCTTTAATTTTACTTGCCCTCAAGGGTATTTCTTTGAATCAGCCACAGGGTGAATAAAATTTTTATTAAATCTATGACCTTTTGCAGTTGAAATTTGACCAATTCACTGGAGCTCATTTACAATCATTCAACACATTTACAAGTTTTTATTTCACATATTTATATACTCTCTGAAGTTAATTGAAGCTGAAAAATTAGTTTCATTTTTGAAGGAATAAAATTTCCTTCCCAAATCAATATAATCTATAACAAGTTAAATTCAATTATCGTACAAGCACCTTAAGAATTTTCCTGCAATGTTTGTGCATCTTCTTAAAATTTATATACTACCATATGATGAAATTATTTCATTAGAATTCATTACTGTTACAGAGCCTCACAATATAATTCAAAGATAATCATGCAATGTATCCAAGATAAGGAGATCCACCATAGGAAAATCAAATCCAGTAAGAGATACAAAGTTTGTCAAAGTAGAAAACGTTGCTTATTCTGAAGCTTATTAAAGTAAATGATGTTTAAAAATTTACTAATTAATTGATTGTGGTGATACATCAGTTAAGTTATCACCAACGAAATGTTGGTATAAAAATCTATGAAGGCTATCTTGTACAGCTTGAAAAGTGACAATTAGAAAGTGTTATCATTCAAATATGATGATCTGTGATGATACTGAACTGGAGAAAAAGATATATTGACATTATTTTTTCAGAACAATAACAATTGAAGTTACATAATTAGTGAATAAAAATCATATATCAACTATTTTAAATTTTTTCTAAAGATGCCATGACTCAATAGAAATATTAATAATTGAACACAAAGTGTATTATTTCAATAAGTTCTCATGGTTCCTGATTTTTCTGTGCTGGCCCCCGTTATCCTAGATACAGAGTATATATATTTCTAAAATACTTAGAAATTGTTGACTTACTCAAAGGTCCTTCTGTAAAATAGAGCAAGTATAAAGAAGCATAAAAGGCCTCATTTCCACAACACATTATAAACAGAACCATTTTATTGGAATAATAAATACTCATAATTGGATTATCAGACATGTCAACAAACTTGTGGTTTGTTTTTCCTTGAAGTATAGACCTGAAAGTACATAAAAATAGAAAAAGAAATTGTAACTAGAAAATTACATACGTGTGAAGAAAAATCCAGTGACAGGCAACATCAATACACATGGACAAGATGAATAAGAAGATATACTTTGGATAAAAATGCCCCAAAACTGCCACCAAGCCCATTGTACCACATCTATCAGTAAGTTGATCCAACATACCACCAAACCTACTACTTTGATTGAAATATCTAAAATGAATGAATGTAAAATATGCTATTCAAATTCAGTTATGTAGCTTGTTTGTACCTGGCAGCATGCCCATCAACTGCATCAAGAAGAGCAGAAGTCACATAACATGTACAGGCGACAATGTAATTCGAGGGCATAAAGTAAAATGATATGATGGCTAATATTATTCTGGCATATCCTACGGATACAAAGGGGTTGTACAACAATCTTTATGTATAAAATGTTACTACAAACCTATGATATTTGGCACAAATAGGAATATATTTTCGTCGCTCATCTCGAAATGTGGTAGAACAATCGTTTGAATTACTGATTCAATATAATTAGTGAATTATTGAAAAATGTTTTAGGGTTCACTTCAATACAAATTCAATACCTCAAAACAACTTTATTGTATAGATTTTTTATTACTCTGACCGGTGACCCGTCTGATAACTTTTGAATAGAGCCAGTCCAATGACTGGTGCTCAGAGGTCTGATATCTCATGCGTCATTCATTCATAAGTCAAAGCTGTCAAAGCACCAGTAGCGTTGCCAGAAATGTTTTGAGCTTTGAAAGGGGAGAAATTACAGTACGAACCAATGAAAATGACCGTACTATTACCTTAAAAAACTGATATGTTGATAACGCTACTGGTAGACCTTTCGTCTACAGCTTAACGCGAGTTTGATAGACAAAACTATATGAAAATAATAATTATTAATCCACTAATTTCATATAGTTCGAGTCCATTATCCTTAAAAAAGATGTATGTACCTAAATATGTTAGTTACTTATGGCCTGGTTCGCACATATCCGATGTCCGAGTTTTTCTGATCGATGCAAATACAAATTTCTAACCTAGAAACTTGTATATTAGCACGAATCAGAAAACTTTCGGAATATTGGATCTATAACTGTAAGAATTCGGTGTCATACATATTTTTGTGAACTCTCTTCAAGACACAAAAATATACTGATGATGAATTTTCAAAAAAATGTCGTAACTATATAGGTTGAATAATTCGCCACGGAAACAAAAAAATTGAATGAATTGGAAAATTTTTCTATATTGAATGAAACAATTTATAATGCAATAATCATTTTTATTGAATACTGGACCACCCGGATGCAAACAGGTAACTAAAGTTGCGTCGTAGTGACTTCAGTAAAATCTCTAACATGAGATGACTTGATGACTTCTGTTGATGACTCCGTGCAATTGTGTTGTTTCAGTAAACAAGTGTTGCCTAACCTTGCACTTGGCTATATCACAGTAAACTTATATAGTATATAGTATACTGTGGCTATACCGTATTGATGACAGCTGAGCTGTGTGCGGTTGATGTATTTATTATTTATGACATGTTATTATTAATATTATACGAGGAACTCAGAACTATTACCACGATAAGCGAACAATTAAATCCACTCCTGATTCAAATAATAAATCTAGAAAACCATTCGAAATCACTTTTCTACTGCATATGTGAGTGTCCTTACAAATTTTCACGCAAATCAACTCAACTCATTTTTATTTTATGGTAACATTCTGAAAACGCAAAAAGGCATGAAAACAATTAACAATGAAGCATTCAGTCGAATGGCAGGCGAGTTTGACTAGTTCTTAAGTTCATCGATGAGTCCACCGATATATGCTTATATTGATCGATTCTTGCCTATTACGGACGCTGGGGAAAGGAATAAGAAATTGAACTGAACATATTATCATCCACGAGTTATTTTTTTGTACAACTTCTAAATTTGTTTGTTTTGATTTGTCGGTTGTTAAATGGAAACAGTTCAAGTAGTTCAATTTATTTCTCTTCTAGGAGAAAGATGAGAGAACAAAACTTCATAACTCATATTTTAATATTATTTTTTCAAATATTTTGAATTATGGGGGCAAGTCCCTCTTGCTAGTATTTGCTCATTAAAATAAAGTTCAACTGGAATATATTTTCCATTGAAAGGAGCGTCAGACTGATTTCCAGTTAAGCTAAGTGATGGCGCTAGTTGAAGTGATTTGAAATATGAACGCATAAGCATGGAACACAAGAGACACTAACATTTCTTTGAGGGTATATAGGAGCACAGATAGGAGATATATATGTTTATGACTTTATGTGTCTTATGTCCGAAAAGTGTAATGGTGGATTGAAAAAAATGTGTTTTTTTCGACAGAAACTACGCTATTCCAAAGAGAACATTTGCACAATGAAAATCATTTAAACATTCTTATAAGTGTGAATTACTTGAAACAACTATGGACGAATGTGTTTGCTAAAATAGTTTATTGTGACCATAAAGACATTTTTTTAAATTTTGCACTGAAAATGGCCCCATCTCCTGAAGATGACAATACTCCTAAAGCTCCCGACAAAACTGAAAAGAATAAGTGTGAAAAGCCATCTTCGGATATCAACAATGAAAAGGACAAAAATGAGAAGGTTAGTGTTTGCTTTTTTTCTTGCAATCATGTATACAGTACGATGCATTTTGGTTGTCAAGGAGAGGAATGCTTGCTCTTGCAGTGACAATGACGTTCCTATAAACCTAATATTTTGATGAAAACTCTATTTTAAGAATAGATTTTGTTCATTGTGTTCCCTATAAAAATAAATTTGTTAATTTTCACAAATGTTTCTAAATAGTGAGGGAGTACAATTTTTTCCTTTCCATAGTCAAATCTTAGCTCAAATCACTCGTGACAATGTCACGTTCATTAGGGCGTAATTTTTCACACATTTCAGTGTGACCTATTTTTGTTTGTTTTAAGTTGTCTGTCATTTATTAGAAATAATTCCCATAGGAGGAACCATGTATAAAATATTAAATTAAATAAACTATCATATATTTAATTTAATTTTCTTAAATACTCACCTACACAAATTGGACAAAGGATAATTTTTCTAATATATAAACATGTTTTCTGGATTCTAGCTAATTTTTTCAGTATAATCATGATCAACAATGAAAGTAAATTCATAATAAATGAAATATACTAACTTGAATTCTGGGATCCAAAAACACAAATATTGAATCACCTAAAAATCACTTCTTTTCACATTAAAAATTCCTCAAAAAATTATAATTTCATGAGTATCCTTTTACAGTAATGATTGACAGAAATCTTTTTGATTATATTTGTAAATGGGTTGCAAATTGGAAATGAAATTTTTTTGTAATATTCACGAAGGAGTAGTAATTTCAAAGCATCTCTTTCCCCCCGTTTGTATCCGAAACAATTTTTGGAAACAACTGTCTGTGAAGATCTACACATTTTTCCGAAGTTCTTTCATTACTATATAATTTTTTGAATTGTTTAAATCTATTGAAATTTTTCTTATATACTTACCTAAATATTGGTAGGAAAACAGATGCCTAAAAATTTCCGAAACATCAAACTCAATCAAAAGCAGATAATTAAAACTAAAAAGGTTTTGATAAAAAACTGAGTTTAATGATGCAAAGTTAAAAATTTAATTTATTTTCATCAGATTATCTGATATTTTGACATTGGATTAGTCAACTGAAGTAATAGTGGGGTTTCGGTAATAAATGAACTCGATAAAAGTGAAGTAACTATTTTCCTTTACTCACTAAGAGCCCTCAATTAGTCAACGGACATAATGTTAACTATATGTGGCGTTATGATATAGCCATCAATACAGTATATATAATTCAGTGTTCATACGAAAGTGTTTGTTCGAAAAAAAAAACATTCGTGTAATTCAATCTTTATATGAAAGTAGCTGTTTCAGGAGGGCTTTTTCTTCCAGTTTGTGTCTGAAAGTTACTTCTTTGCATGATCTACACATCTGTGTATATAGTTACTTCTTTTAGAATTGATTGCCTCCTTCCTTTCTTTGAAAGATTCCCACTTTTTTTTGTATCAAGATGGAGTTGTAGAAAACCAAAAAGTTCCTTTCCCAATTTACTACATATTGATCTTTTATATTTCTACAGATAATACTCTTTCAAGAATGATAGCTTACTATAATACCCATTCAATATAAATAGTATGTGTAGCTGAGAGTGTTCGCATATTTTAGACTAACCTGTCACTTTCATTTTTTTAACACCAACATCCAAAAATATTGAGGTATTTTTGGATTTCTGGCATAATTCTGGATTTGAAGTCACATACAATTCTGATTTAAAGTTACTTTCAAATTATTGGTAAGCCAGTAACTCGATCAAATAAATGCAACTTCTTAACCAAGCCAATTGGTTTATTTTGTTAGTGATCTTTCATTTAAGATGACGAGAGTGGAACTCTGCCAAATACTGAAAACCTGATTTGGTTCTCAGCAGGGAGGCAGAAAGTATGGTTTCTGTTGTTTCATCTTCCAAATTAACAAGCAAAATGTTTTTGTGAAAATTGTACCTACTGTAGGGATGATTGAAGAATGCACATGTGTCATCAAGACAAACTTTTATATCGCATCCTTCTCTTCTACAACTGAAAAAGGAAGCTAAGATAAAACAGTTATTATTCACTTTCATTAAAGGAGAGCTCTTATTTGAATGATATCTTGCA
>NW_019295187.1:0-19254 GCF_000500325.1 Leptinotarsa decemlineata
ATTTGGAATTTTAAATTTAAATTTTTGTATCCCTTTTATGGTCTAAATGTTATATAATATGTCTTATAATTATGTTCTTTTATGATTGTGACCTCATTGTAATTGTACTGAGTTATGTGACTTTTTCCATGCCTTCCCTAAGTCTACGGAAATAAAGATTTTTTGATTTTGATTTTTGATTTTGAATCATCATCGGGAGATTACTTCTTTCAAACTATTGTTGAATTTTGTACTCATATTGAATGTAGGAGATGAAATGAGATTCCATTAGATATGAGTGTATCGAATATCTTTATGATGTATTCGTAAAAAAAATTTGAGTATTCGTATATAATTTGGATCCGTTCAATGGAATACCACAAAACTGTACATGATTTGCTCTTTATATGATAAATGTTTTTTCATACTGTCCATTCTATTTCAGTGAAAACCATCAGAGCACATATAAAGTAAGAATTGCTGATCAGTGTCATAAAGTTGAAGACAAATAGGTAAATTTCAAAATCTCCAGTCGAATCAGCAACTTGATGCGATGATAATTCAAATTCAACTGTTTGACGGTTATCAAGTTTCATGGTTCAACATTCGCTTTCGATATCGCTATTTTGAATAAGCTCCCATTCTTGAAAATGAACTCCGCCGACTGCATTGTACAGAAAAATTCCCAATTCCCACCTACCCAGTAGAGATCAAGCACGCCGTTATAACACAGAAAATATGATTACTGTTATTATTATAGTTATTGTTACTACGTATTTCCTTGCCTCCACAGATCTACACCCGACATATTTCAACAAGATATACTATCGTTTATTTTCACCCTCACGTGTGAAATATGCATGTAGTTGAAATAAAAATTGGCTTTCATGGAGCACAAAAATAAATTGTGTAACGTATTCCCCAATTTTGTATTCGTTTCACGTCTTGAGAATACGAATACACTTTATGCAGAACTCAACATGGAAACTGACGAATATGGATATGAGACAGCTGAAAAACTCAATTGGTTGATGGTAAATGAGCTAATAGATAGAATATGAAATCACGATCTTAGTTCTTGGGTAGCAGGTGAATTTTGAAGATTATTAATTCTTGGCAATATATAAAACAGTTTTAATAATAGTAAGTGGTAAACCTCTTATTGCTCATATAATTATTGTTATTGTTACTAATTTTCATAGACTCCAGTGAATTCAATCTCTCAATAAATTGGTGGATGTAACCATTACCACGTGGTAGAAGATCATTCTGTGAAATGAAAAATAAAACTTTCTATGAGTTTCATTAGTTTAGACTTCCATTGTCTAATATGATAGAGAATGATCTGAAATCCCAGAGAGAATCAATGACATTAAAATGGAAAGCTCAAAGTAACAATTATAATATCAAGCATAAAAACCCTGAAATGAAATAACAATGAAATAAATTAAAAACAACAATTCAAAAAATTCAAAGATTCCAAGCCAAGTTACTTCACGACGTTTCGACTGGTAATATTCACAACCGTCTTCGAGTGATGACTGGATACTAGAAATTCTAACGTCGTGAAGCAATTTGACTTGAAATATTTTGATTCTCATTTATTTTATTCAATTGTTCAATTTACAATTGTTTTTTGTATTTCATTTTATTGTTATTCCATTATATGTATGACATTTCTGTTTCCAAAATATTTTTTTACAATGGTCGTAGATACGCCACAATTCGAGGCTACCTTCATTGTCGTATGTTGCGGAATATTAATAACAGCTGCCAGAACGTCAATTTACGGTACTTTTGAAATGAATTTTCTTCCAGACTCTTTTTCTCTCATTAAGCAGCCGGTCTTTTGAAATTCATTGACCAATTTCCTCAAGTAGGTAAGAGATATTGGATTATTTGGGAAGCACCTAATTGAATATTCCTTCTGCTTCATGGTAATTATGCCTAGCTTCAGCGTAAATTGAAATTGCATTGGTTTTTTCTTCTGAAGGACGGAACGAAACATATTATATAAACAAATTATAAAGAAATGTTGGAACTGGAACAAAATGGAGTTGAAATTATTCTGCATTCATTATTTAATTACAGTAGAGTCTCTTCTCTCGCTTTCCCGTCTTTTCTCTCGCTCTCCCGTCTTTTCTCTCCCTCTTCCGTCTTTTCTCTCGCTCTCCCGTCTTTTCTCTCGCTCTTCCGTCTCTTCTCGCGCTCTCCCGTTTTTCCTTCCCCCCCCTCTCTCTCATGTTTTTTCTCTTTCCCTCCCCCTCCCATATTTTCTCTTTCTCCCTTCCGTCTTTTCTCTCCCTCCCTTCCTCCCGTCTTTTTTCTCCCTCCCTCCCGTCTTTTCTCTCTCTCTCTCTCCCTCTCGTCTTTTCTCTCCCTCTCCCTCCCCCTCCTGTATTTTCTCTCTCTCTTCCTCCCTCCCGTCTTTTCTCTCTCTCTCTCTCTCCCCCGTCTTTTCTCTCTCTCTCTCTCGCTCTCTCTCTCTATCTCTATTATACTACTAAATTATAATTTATTTGTTAAATATTTGAAGCATATTTCAAACTCTCGTTAGATTGAAACGGCATAACCGATTTTCACAAACAAAGCGGTTTTTGGTAGAGAATTGGAATGCCTTCAAAACCAGGACTACTTGATCCTTCTTCTCTCAGAAATAAAGTTAATGGTGCCCTCTTGACACTAGGCTACGTGAATCCAATCATTTCTATACCAGAACGTAGTAAAAGTAATACCTTTTCACCTGAATTTTACCCGACCTAGATAGCTTGTTCTATTCAAGGGGAAGGACTTTTTACGTTCTCACTGTATATGGATTCACTGCTGTAGCTTGTCTCAATCATGAACAGGCTATAAACATGATTATGGGGTATGTGCATAAAAAAAAAGTCTGTTTAAAATCTGTTTTTCCGTTAAGCAGCTGTCGCCCCCATACGAACGACAACTCTCAGAAGTTGAGAAACTTGTGCGAGCTAAGGACTAACGAGGTCTTACCTTTTAACGTGTGATTCCTAACACGGTTGCAGAATCATCCCAGCTTCAACCAGATGAATTATCTCGAGAAAAATATCTGGTCGAGGCAGGAATCGAACCCACGGTCTTCCGATCGTGAGTCGGGCGCACTACCACCGCGGCCAATTCCACGGCCATAGGTATATAATGTTATGAAAAGACTCGAAATACAACAGTGTATGGGAATTTCGAAGAACATCACGAAGGAATTCAGACAAAAATACAGCAAGGACACCCTGTACATATATTGAAACCCACAGCTTTGACCGGAAACAAGCAAATAAGAGTGGGAAATTCAAATATTAACATAAAACATAGAAAGTTTCAATTCTCATTTTTCATGATTTACTCATGATACATATAAATGCATATGAAAATAAACCTATTTCGTTGATATTCTCTAATCATTCATGCAATTTGATAACAGATAATCTCATCAAGTGAAAAGTTTTTATATGAAATTACAGATATCTGTTTGTTGAATAGTGAATGCATATTTGTGGAATATCGGGTAAACTGGAATTTTGGCATTCGTTTT
This sequence comes from Leptinotarsa decemlineata, assembly GCF_000500325.1. Classification (NCBI taxonomy): domain Eukaryota; kingdom Metazoa; phylum Arthropoda; class Insecta; order Coleoptera; family Chrysomelidae; genus Leptinotarsa; species Leptinotarsa decemlineata. Next base: position 3,530 of record NW_019295187.1, read on the forward strand.
GGAAACTGACTCTTGATATAGTGAAGTTCCTGAAGATGAAGTTATACTAGAAGAAGTTACTCTAGAAAGGTAACGTTGAATATGATGATGGAGAGACTGGAACACAGATGAAAAAAGATTCACCTGTAGATGGAAATATCTACTCAGACGATGACTCAGATTGAGATAAAGTGACTTGAATCAAACTGAGAGTTTTTTGACACATAAATATACTATACAGAAGATTATTATTTTCAAAACAAATGATTCAGACTATTTGAAAGATGATAAAGGAAACGAAAGCGATGAAGAACTTGAAGTTGAGAGGTTTGATCGAAAATAGAATATCATTTCCTTCCAAGGATTTTTATGTTACAATTTCTGCTACAGCATTTCAATTTCTAGTTTTTGCTCATATGTAATATATAATATTTCAATATTTCTCTTCCTTTTCCTACTAAAAAAAATTTCTCCACTGGTACTTTCTCCCTTTCAATTCTCATTGAAGCTTTCTTCACTTTATCGGAGTAATGCTCCTTCTGTCACTCTCCATTGTATTTTTTGCTGTGATTCACGCTTTTGTTTGGTATAAGTATACCATCAGTTGAATGTACAAATTAAATACTTATTGTTAATATTATTTTTTCCTTACCTAGCTGTGAAATACTTTTCTTTAGTCACCTATGCTCCACTTTCACTCAGTAGTAACTTTTAAATGTTTCAAATACGTCATAATTCTAGAAATGTATTTCGAAGCTGACACAAGTGAAGGAAACGTTCCAGCCAACATTAAAGACAGAGATGATATTTTCATCATGCATTGTATAATCCAATTCACACAACTCGAATGAAAAATTGTTATTCACTGATCACTCAAGAAGAACATAGTAGTCGAACACTATCTACAACCAAGGGATTCATGTTGAAAGCGCTCAGAGACAATAAATCCGAACGATCATTCCGAAAGAACCATTCCGTAAACTTATTTTCCACCCTATGAAAGATTTTTATATCCGCGCTCCAACTTTCCAGGATAAAAAATTTCCGAAGTAATAAAATTTCGTAACGCGTAACATTGGCTGCGAGGAAGTGAAGACACGAGAGAAAATTTAATATTTTCTCGAGTGAATATCTCGTAAAGATATTATTACAGAAGGAAGTTGTTCAGGTGAAGGAAAAATCAATCTTCCTCCTGAAGCCCAAAAAACAATTCATAAGGAGTTATTTCCAATTATGGTTTGTTTACAGGTTTTCAACTTTATTGGAATGAAGAGCTTTATGAGGAATTCTCCGTTTCATATTTCTCGGAAAACGTGAATAACAATGAAAGAAAAGAGAACTCTTGGGGGAAAATTATATGAAACTCATACGGTAATGATCAGGAAAAGGAAACCATTTAATATTTCGGAGGGCATCAGGGGTTGGGGATGGGTCGAGAGATTCTTTGTTCCATATGCGGAATATTACTAGGTGAAGCCAGAAAGTGGCTGGTTGATAGGCGTAGGTGTACTCATTGAATCAATCGCTACAGGATCAATTCCTACCCTGGAAAGGTGGGTGTTTGGTGCATATCGTCTGATCCGTACTAGAATTGAACATTCAAGTTTGTGATCTTGCAAGTGTTTGACTTTCACGAGTTACTTATATCCCTTATATTTCATATCATGTTGGGACAAACATTATTTCACATGATGCCTTCTTATGTACGGGGGTGGTCTGAAAAGTTTTTGACCTCAACATGAAGATAGCAGCACTGGTGAATTGAACTTAGTTTATTCAGTTGTTTATCTATTGACAGTTACTCACCAAAGTTTCAGCCATTTTGGATGAGCTGTTGTTATGTAACAGTCGTTGGAGTGAGTTGATGTGAGAGTTTTTATGGAAATGAACAAAATCGAGTATCAAACTGTCATTTATTTTTGAAAGGCAATACACCTACGCAAATCAAAGGTTAGTTGTATTTTGTGTATTGGGACTCTGCGCCATCATTAGGCATGGAGGAATTTTGGGCAGCTGAATTTAAACGTGGTCGTAAGGGCTTGTGAGGCGTTGGACGTTTGAAACGTCCAAAAACTGCAACTACAGGTGGGAACATCGCCAAAGTTCACCAAATGATGCTAAACGACCGGCGAACTGAAGCGAGGAAGATAACAGAGGTTGTGATCATGTCAAATGATTGTGTTTGTCACATTAAATCAACATTCAGGCATGAGAAAGCTGTCCGCGCGTTGGATGTCACGTTTGCTCATTTTAGACCAAAAATTTGTTCGGATGAACATTACCAACGCTCCGTTGGCGCAGTTTAGGCAATAAATATAAGTTTCGGCGCCGGTTAATTACCGTAGATAGGAATCACATGTTGAAAGGTAAGACCTCGTTAGTCCTTATCTCCCACAAGTTTCAACTTATGAGGGTTGCGATAGCTGGTTAATGATAAAACATATTCTAAACATATTTTTTTAAAACCTGGGTACATCATTATACACGCGAAATAAAAACAGTCTAAACAGTGGACTGCAAAGGAGGCACCGGGTTGAAAAAAAACAACTGTTTCTTCGGCTGGAAAAGTGATGATGACTGTTTTTGGAATACACATGGAGTTTCTTTAATCGATTATCTTCACAAAGGTGAAATCAACACAGGAGCATACCACGCATCATTACTTGACGAGATGAAGGCAGAACTTTCGCAGAAAAAAAATCTCTTCCATCAAGACAACTCACCGCTTCACACATCAGTGGTTGTCAAGGCGGAAATCAAAGAATTACAGTTTGAACTGGTTGACCATCTACCTCACTAACCAGATTTAGCCTCATGTGAATTTTTTTTTGTCTCCTCATCTGAAAATTGTGCTCGTTTGACGAAGATTTTCGTCAAATGGAGAGTCAATCACCTTCGTGAAGAATTATTTTGCGGAGAATAACGTCAAGTTCTATTTTGACGGGATACAGAAATGGGAGCATCGCTGGGAGTAGTGTGTGAAGTTGGAAGAAGAGTATTTTGGAAAACAGAAAAAAGAAACTGAAAATATGTCTTGTATCTTTGTCGGAAACTTTACAGACCTCCCTCGTATAACACCACCTTTCGTGAGTTCTTTTTCACTCGTTTGGCAATTGTTTATCATCAATTACCATTGTACCATTGAGTTGTTGAAGAAGAGCCAGTAAAGTGTCGAAAGCTTGAACATAATAAAAGAATATATTTTTCTTGTTTTTTACTGCAATACCTGCTCCAATCCTATGCTGTTTCTCAACTTAGCCAGTCAAACTAAGCTCTCCAACAGCAATACGTATACTTTCATAACAACAGGTATTTCAATATTTTGGTAAGATTCATTATCATCATCAGGAACTAGCTACAAATTTATTATATATGTAAAAAAAATGTATAATTGATACTGAAGGAATAACTTACTGTAAGTGAGGTCAGATGTGTTCGAAATGGTTTTTACTGAACAGCACATGTCAGAAGATAACGTTTTTTAATTGATGTATTTGATAATTTCACAGATGAAAACGAAGCACGTGGATGGCATCATGTTACTTTGATGAAACTTGAAGTATGACGGACTGTCAGTCACAGAACTCGAAAATCGTGAAAGGAGAAAATTGAAGTTGGAAAATGAAACGCCTAAACAAAAGTGTCATTAGAATTAAATGCTGGATCGAAGATTATCTGATTGGAATAAAATGAAGGTGGTAATGGAAAAACTTCCATTAATATGAGCATGATTCATGTTGTTAGTATACTTCTGAACATTCTGTCAGTTTGCCCTAAAATGTTTAGAAATATCCTTACCTCCATTAGTTTTCCGCACGTCCGCAAAATGTAGTCGTTTCAGAAGCAAATATGATTTTTTATATGTATTCAGTTTGTTACCGATCTAATTAGGTAATATACATGTTTGTATTGATATATGTCTAAAATGTACATTCAGTGTAACAAATCCTTGGATCGAATAAGTGTTGCCATTTATGTTTCGGGATTTGGCAACCCTAGTGTTGCAATCTGGCAACTATCAAAAAGTTGGATATTTTTGAGCATATACGTAGGTACTCAGAACGTTTCGACATACCCGCGCTATTTGTGTTGTTTACAGTAACTTAAAAGATTAATTTCGGCCGGAAAATGAAATTAAATCGTGAACATTTCAACGTGGATTAACTCAGCAACAGTGCATAGATGAACTCAATTAAATTTTTGGCGATGAAGCTCCATCAAGGACCAGTGTTTATCGATAGTACGGTGAATTCAATCGTAGTCGTAGTTCCCTTCAAGACGAATTCCGTGAAGGTCGTAACCATTGATGCTGTGCGCGAACTGATATTGCAAGATCGTCATGTGACCTATCGTGAGATTGAGACAACCTTAGGCATTAGTGGGACCAGCATACATTCAATATTACATGAACATTTGACTATAAAAAATTTATTCGCGTTGGATCCTACACAATTTGTCAATTGCTCAAAAAAAGGCTCGTGTCGATTGATCGAACAAAATGCGCAAAAAATACGATCGCTTTGCTTCGAAACACGTCTATGACATCGTGGATTTACGCGTATGAGCCCGAAAGTAAACAGCACTCGACTGTATGGTTGTTTCTAGATGAGCCAAATCCAAATCCAAACAAAAGTTGTTCGCGCACGAAGCACTTCCAAGCAAATGGTCGCCTGTTTTTTCGAAAAAAACTGGACATGTTGCAACTGTACCACTAGAATAACGCAGAACAGTCAATTTGAGTGGTATACAACCATTTGTTTGCCAGTTGTCTTCCACCACGTTGTCTTCCACCAGTTGTCTTCACCACGACAATGCTAGCTCTCACACATCGGTTCAAACAACTGCGATTTGATGAGTCATCCTGACTTGGCACCAAATGACTTCTATTTATTCCCGCACGTGAAAACAAACTGAGAGGTCGACGTTTTTCGACAGCTGAAGAAGCGGTTGCTGCATTCAGAATGCATATTTTGGAGATACCTCGTGGCAAAAGTGCTTCGACAATTGGTTCAAACGCATGCAAAAGTGTATAGATCTTCATGGAGAATATTTTGAAAAACAATAAAGTGATTTTCAATGTTTTTGTTCTCTAATCCCTAAATATAAAAGGCAACCCTACCAAATTTCTTTCTCTCTGTTCATATTATTTTGATTCAAATTGGTAGAGTTTTTATACAATTCTTATATATTTTAATATCAAATAAACCAGAATTAATGAATGGAATTGATGAACTGAATATTTCTGATTTTGTTTTAAGTCAATATGTACATTCTGAATGGAAAATTCGGTAGTTTTGCTTCAAAGAGGTACGTTTTGCTATATGTAGAAGATATGTTTTTTCAACCGAATCGAAATTAATATGAATCACTTTTTTGTGTACATTTCGAAGCTTCACTTGTCAAATTCATCAAAATGGATGTTCAATTAAGGCAACGTACCGCGCTATTCGCCCATGTTACGGTCGTCATAATTGTCCTACCGAGAGGACTGTTTGCAATGTGGTGAATAAATTTGAGTCCACTAGTTCAGTAAACAATCAACCAACGCCCGTATGTCTACAAAAGACAAGATCTGCCACAAACATCGCTGCTATCTGTGAGAGTGTGCAGGAGAATCAGAGGCAGTCGATTTCACATCGCTCACAAGAACACGGCCTTTCGCAGGCCTTTCGCAGACCATGTTCAAATGTCTGCCATGGCGGACATTTGGACATGGTCAATGTTTGCTCCACACATACATTATTGCATCAATAGGTCTTCCAAACAAATAAAGAAAAATCGATGATATTTCATAAACACTTTGTTTCATTCAAATTTAAAGATAGGAAGCACTTAATGAAAGACCCTATATTAGCGCACCTGTCAATTATTCACATAGAACTATTTACCATCAGTTTTTTCTGCATCATAGCTACTTTAGAAAATCACGCCCGGTAGATATCGGACACCTTTCCGCAGTAAATTCTTTTTTAAATTGCTTCCTAGATAAATTCCGCAGATTTGGGTCAGCAAATCCTTCGCGTCCGTTCACGGACAAACGAATGCGGTTGTAACGCCTTGTAAATCACGAAATAGAGAGATTTCAGTTCCGTACAAACCGGCATCTTTCTATTATTCAAGATTACTGTCCTGTGAATTGCTGGTTTCTGAAAAGAGCCATCCATAAAATCATGTGAAGTCACTAACAGTTTCGTGGAAATTGAAATTTGTTTTAGGAAAAAGTGTGAAAGGACTCATATATAAAGCTATCCATAACGATTGAAAGAGTGCTCATTGCAAAAAGTTGAAATGTTTTCCTACTTCCTTTTACATTTCTGTGATTTTTCTGTTCCTTCGTTTTCGAGTTCTGTTCAAAAATCGACTAGAAATCAAAAAATATAGTAAGGAACTGATGAAGCAGTGAAAGTCACATTTATTTCTTCAATAGAAGGCACACTGATAAAATATATCATTTGCAGAGTAGCATACTTTCTAGTTTATTCTTCCATTCAACCCCAAAAACTTCCACTACAAAATCTGTTCGCCAGTATCGATTTGAAGGAAACTGTCTCAGTTATAAATAATTTTCCTATCAATTCTATTATATCGCTATTTTTGATCAGAGATATATCTTCATTAGGAAATGTGTTATAATTAGATTTTGCAATTTTAGAGAGAATAATTATGCAATTTGCAAACTTCCAAATCAACAACTTTTCGGTCCTGATGAAATAGCGAATCAATCATAGTTGACTATATTCATTACTAGCTATCTTCAAGGCCAATTGCAGATTAGCAATCAGCAATTCATAACTTAATAGTTATGTTTCAATTATACTCAATTGCAGGCAAGCCTTGACATTTGCTAACTTTAAAAATTTGTTCTCAAAAGTCTAACGTAATCACTAATCTGGTAGTTCATTTTAAAATATATAGTTTGTGAAGAAAAACAAGAATAAAAACATGTACTTGTCAAGTGTAAACTTATGCAACCCACCAGATTATTTTGATATGACAAACAAATTGAAAATTTCATCAAGTAATAACAGATTGACAGTGGTTATATTACACTGTACTTGTATAGCATGATTCTCTATTTATAGAGCTATATCTAGAACTGATAGCTTCCTTCCTTTCTTTGAAAGATTTCCACATTTTTTCGTGTATTAAGATGTAATAGTAGAAAGTCAAAAACTTTCATTTCCAAAAAATTTGTCACTCCTAAAAATATAACCCTTTCAATTCAAACGAGATTCTTTTTGTCTGGGGCAATGTTGTAATAATAGGTCCATAAATGCTTCTTTCTCATTTATTCATTTTCTGAAATGAATTTTAGCAGCGCTGACACCAGATGCAGATTTCTCCGCATCAAATTTTGAATATTAAGACAGGTCCGAAAAAGCTGTAGGGTTCGTGCCGATCGCACGAAGGCCGGTCTTTTGGCAACCTAACTACACCGTGTACCTTTTGTAGATGGTTTCCCTTCTAGGTTCCACTCCAGAGGCACGAGACTAATACTTGAGGCTAAAGGCCTTTTAAGTATCCTGAAATGGTGCGAGACTTACTCAAGTAATGAGCCATTGAATGGTTGGAATGATTCTGCAACCGTGTTAGGAATCACACGTTAAAAGGTAAGACCTCGTTAGTCCTTAGCTCGCACAAGTTTCTTAACTTTTGAGAGTTGTCGTTCGTATGGGGGCAGCAGCTGATTAACGGAAAAACAATTTTTTTTAAACAGAGTGAAACAACAAGAAGCTTCACATTAGGCTTATATTACAAAAGAAATAACTGTGTAAAAAAATATAACATGGAAATCCAACAAAACAAAAAGAAAAAAATGTTCGAAAAATACGATCAAAATTTTACATGAAAGCACGTTTCAAATAGCTGATTGTCAAACAAAAATTATCTCTTTATCAACTTGTGAAATGTTATATTTCTCCAATAAGGTAGGATTCTAACTTACACGAAAACAATTACTCTATTCGAGTTTTGCGGAAATTCTGAAATTATTATTTGAAATTGCCTGGCTTCAAACCCGTGCGTACTAATCGCTATTTCACATGTGAGAGGGGTGTAGTGTAATTTGTTGCCCTTCTTATATCGTCCCAAAGACGCAACAACAATAAGACAATATTTCAAAATTAAAATGGCAATTATTACAAAACTAAAATGGCAATTAGTACAAAATTAAAATGACATCCTCTCTTTCTCTATACCGACAAAGGGGTTAGTAAAAAAAATACAAATCAACCCACAATACTATGCCGGGTTCTGACCTCTCTCTCTGGTACGGTATCCGTGTAAAATACACAACCGTTGTAAGTGCCACCAAACGCAACAACATAATTAACTCACTACCCGCAATTTACCGGAATTCCACTACCGAAACAAAAACTTTTTTCGGACAGCCCCTTTTTTCGCGACCCCCTTCCGCAACTGACTTTCGCAACTCCCTTTCGCGACTCTCCCAAATCAACTATCGATCGCGAAGGAATCTTTTCGCAACTGACTTTTCAACTGACTTTTCTAACTTCTCTATAGAAATTCACTTTCGCGACCTACTTAACGCAACTCACTTCCGCAACTCCCCCAACTGACCGATCGCCACCGTGCCCATTAATCGACTCCCTAGTATCCTCAAGTCCGAAAATTTGTTCCTAATCCTCCTCCCTTGTACCGTCCCCTAATTGGTCTGATCTTTGTTTATCATTCCCGAATTTTTCCTTTAACTCTTCCTACTCAAGACCTATATCTTCTTTTTTCAAAATCATTGGTCAATTTGTATTTCAAATAAATTTTCGGACCCACCTATTCAGATATGGCCGAACTTCCTGTCCACGGAGCTTAAATACAAACTCTTAACTTGCATTTTTCGCGTTCCCAGTATTATGTCTGACCGAAAAAAACATAATATTGCCGTCAAGGTTCAACAATCATAACTTAAATTCAACGCTTACTCTGTTGAAAAAGTATTGATACCGAAAAACCGAGTGACCCACCCCGATCTTTATGAATGAAATTATATTTTTCGTTAACTATCGCAATGGCAGTTATTACAATGTCATCGATGGCATAAGTCATTTCGTGACACAAAAATCGTAATTTATAAATGAATTATGTATTTTTCTCATAATGTTATTAAGATTGAAACTGAAAAGTACTGAAGAGAAGTGTCTTACGGCCAAACATCGATGTCTACCAGTGAGGATGACAGTATTCCATGTGAGGGGAATTTTTACCTTTCATTCAGTATACTGTGTAGAAACCCCGTAAATAATATCTGCTTCAATTCCATAATGAATGTTTGGAATAAAAACGGCATAGAGAAAAGTGTTTTTTGTATAATTAAGTGTACATATAGAAGTATTAGTTTCTAATGAACTGTTTTCGTGTAATTCAATGTTCATATAAAAGTAGCTATTTCAGGAGGGCTTTTCCTTTCAGTTTGTGTCTGAAACTTATTTTTTTGACTGATCTACACATCTATGTACAGAGTTACATCTAAAATTGATTGCTTCCTTCCTTTCTTTGGAAGATTTCCACATTTTTTCGTGAATCAAGATGTGGTAGTAGAAAGACAAAAACTTTTTTCACAAAAAATTTGTCACTCCTAAAAATATAATCTTTTCAGTTCAAACGAGATTCTTTTTGGCTGGGACGATGTCATCGATGGCATAAATAGATCAAAGTCATTCCGTGACACAAAAATCGTAATTTATAAATGAATTTTGTATTTTTTCTTATAATGACATCAAGATTGGTACTGAAGAGCCCTAAAGCAACAGTCTTACGGCGAATCATTGATGTCTACCAGTGAGGAAGACAGTGTTCCATGTAAGTGAAATTTTTACCTTTCATTTGGTTCACTGTGTTGAAACCCCGTGAATGATATCGATTCAATTCCGTAATGAATATTTGGAATACAAACGGCGTAGAGAAAAGTTTTTTTTGTATAATTCAGTGCACATATGGAAGTATTTGTATGGAATGAAATGTTTTTGTGTAATTCAATGTTTATATGAAAGTAGCTGTTTCAGGAGGGCTTTTCCTTCCAGTTTGTGTCTGAAAGTTACTTCTTTGCATGATCTACACATATATGTATAGAGTTACATCTAAAATTGGTTGCTTCCTTCCTTTGGAAGATTCCCACATTTTTTTGTGTATTAAGATGAGGTAGTTGAAAGACAAAAACTTTTTTCCCAAAAAATTTGTCACTCCTAAATATATAACCCTTTCAATTCAATTGGAATACATTTTGAAAATTGTGGAAAACCGACAAAAAAACGAAGAGATCAATAAAATGATGTTTTGAATGAAATGCGTACTTGATCTCTTGATATCATTCAGATAGGTGCTGATAAGATAATGACAAGTTTCTTTGTCTGGAGATTCGAAATCCACCATTGAGTATGGAACACTGTCCCATGTATGTGGAATTTCATTTCGTTATTCTTTCGTATGCTATATTGTGTAGTGTCTCCATGAATAATATCTCAATCTATTCCATAACAAATGTTTGGAGTACAGACTGAATGAAAAGTGATTTTCATATAATTCAATGTCAATATGAAAGTAGTTATTACTAAAGCGTTTTTTCTTTCATGTCATTCAATGTTGATATGGAAGTAATTGTTTCGAAAGGACTTTTTTATAATTTATGAAAGTTTTCCACAATTTTAAAAAGACGGAATAGTGAAAATCAAAATGCTTTCTTTCACTCTTTCTAAAAATACCTTTTATGATTTGAACAATAGGAGCAACATGCAACATCATCATTTCGTCACCAATTCTGTTAATTTGTCTTCAAATTATTTCTTCGTGATCCCAAGTTTGATGATTATCAACATCACATTCAATTGCGTCCACTATTTTATTGATTCCCAACTCAAAAGAACTTGAAAGAAAGCGAAGTGTTTCAGTGGTGCCATTTTCTCTGACTCGTCGAGAAGACGAAATCAATGAAATATTTCTCCAACAAATCACATTTTTCCGACTTCTAGGAAGCGGGAACTCATTAAACTAAAGTGGGTTCTGTGAATGAGATTGAAATGGTGTAATCCAGGTATGAAAGTCGAATACACCACGTCTCTGACAGCGATCGGTTCTAAGAAAGAGCATTCTGGAAACGCCTTTCAACCGGTTTATGACCTTCTCGTGTCCACCCACCACTTTCCAGGATAAAAGCACAGCAGGATGTGGTGAAAACCACATGTACTGAACGGGTCAGCCTATTGTTTTGATTTCTGAAATTCACCGTTCGAAGCAGAAACAGAATTGATCTCATAGTTGAATAAAATTGCTGAGCAGGAACTAGGATATAAAAGTGATTCAGGTAGCAAGATAGAATGAGGATTTATTCATTTTGACTCAACGTTACTGAAACGTTGTTTGAACTGTTACCGATCGTTTTTCAAAGTTCGTAAATGAGCAATAATTCAACTGCTCATAGTACAGAATATCACTGAATGTTCAATCACATAACTATAGTTCGATGAAAATCCATAACATATTCAAGAAACACTTTATTTTGAGATTTTCACCCAACAGTTTTACAAAAACACAACACGCGTCTTGCTAAACAATAGCTTCTTCAGGCGTGTCTTTGCTTTACTATAAATATTAGTGGTTACAACCAGGTTTGTTTGAAGGTGATTGACAATTCTGTATTATGTGAAGTAGGGAGGGTGAGTGTAGACTCACAGCACTTAGGCCACATGTGACCCATTGTACATCCTCCCGAGGAGTTGTCCTCCTAGGTCATAGTCCATCCTGTCCTTTCCAGGGAGATGAACAGGTCACTAAGAGAAATCTCCTAGTGACAGGTGTAGGTCATGACTCGCCGAACACACCCTCTCTTTGGCAACCTTGAAGTGTCTCACGTTGACCTCCGTGAAGGTTTCGGAAGGTGCTGCGATATTACTATGGTTGCGCGGCTTCTTCAGCCTTCTTGGGGTTCCCTGCGTGGAGGTGCACAAGTGAGGGAGCTTTCCTGCAGGGGCAGCCGGTTTTTTGCCTTTATTCAAGGCGGAGCTCTTGGCGCCCTCCGCAGGAAGTGCCCTTGTTGTTGAAGGTGATCTTCTTTATCCATTCTCATTTCAAGGGGTAGATTGGGGTGGACATTTCTGTTTATCCCCAGCCACCACCTTAGATTGGGGTGAGCACTTCTGTCCAGCATCGGGATTGGTTTTTGTTGTTTCTGTTGTTTCATTCATGTGTGTTCCCACGAGTAGCAAGGGAAGAGTTGGTCATCTCTGGCAGAGTCTGATTACAATGAGGTTTCGCCCAGTTCCCCAAGGGCGCATATCTCTCTTTTTATCTTCCCTTATACCTTCCTCTCAACTCCCGTTCTCCTCGCCCGATCACACTTTTCGTAACGCTCTCGTCACGCATTCAACAGCTTACTACCCAAGTCAAGTGCGTGTTGAAAACTTTCACTTCAAAAGGCGAGTATTTCAGTTCAACTGAATTTTCAGTTGAATTGTCATGCCTATGCTGGAGGTAGAAACATTTTTCCTAGTCTCCCGGGCAATTCGCTTTTTTCTCACGCACCTCCTCACAAAACATTCAAATGAGTTTCCGTCCCTCCGCCGCCTCAAGTGCCGTAAACTCCCTACTTCACACTCGAGACCACGAGTGCTCTAAAATACAAGGAAAGATTTACATTTTCCTAAGTAACGTTGTGTGTAAGTATCGGAAATCGTAACTCTCTTGTTTTATTTCTCTTCGCTGCGCCTCTGCCAGCAGCTTCGGAGGTGAGAATATAAATGGATATACGATCTACGTCATAAAATATATTTGACGGTTCATGGTATAACTAAAATAACTTTGATAAGGCAACTAGTATTATTCCTGAATATAATTTTCAAATATCGATGAAAATCAAACTGTAATCACGTATACTCGCGGATAAAAATTATTTCTATAATGATAGTTCTTTGATTTTATTGAGAAGAATATGTTCTGAAGAGTTTTCGTTATATATTAATATCATCTTTGAAAAAAATTGGAATTTGCCAACCGATATGCCGACATCCTTAGCAACTTATCTAATAGTGATCCCTTTCGCCTCGGAGGTCAGATACTTAGGTGTGACTTTCGATCACAGGCTCACGTGGAACTTCCACATCCAAAAAACAGCACATAAGGCCAGGATGGCTCTGGTAATCTGCAGGAGAATGTGCGGGAAAATCTAGGAGCTGAACATAAAAATGACACTCTGGTTATATTAGTGGGACCCATGATAACATACTGTGTAATAACTTGGTGGACAAGAACAAAGCAATCGGGTACGGCTAGGCTATTAGGCGGCATACAAAGGCTGGCGTGCCTAAGTGACGCGGGAGCCATGAAAATGACTCCAACAGCAGCAATTGTGGTTCTACTTGGACTTTCACCACTGCACATCTACATACAAAGAAAAGCTCGACTGGTGACACAATGGCTAATTCAGGGACCAACCCAAATCAGCCAGTCACACGGTGACTGTACAATGAACTGAAGGCAGATCCAATACTTGGAATGGCCGTGGATAACATAGTTCCACAGTACTTTCAAAAATATTTCTAAATCATCATACCAAGTAGAGTGGAATGACAAAACGGCCCACCGGTGAAAGCGGAAGAAACTTGGTATACAGATGGCTCAAACACCCAAGAAGGAGTGTGAGCCGGTATATACGGAGGCAGAGCAAAGACGAGAATCGCATCCAGCCTCGGACATAATGCAACTTGTGTTTCAGGCAGAAGTACCGGCCATCAAACACTGTATAGGGAAAATGAGCAGGCAGAAGGTAGCAAATGAAACCATTGCCATTTTCTCTGACAGCCAGGAGGCAATTAATGTACTCAGCTCATTTCAAGTCTTACACAGTAAAAATAAAAATCTCAAAGTGAAGAACATTATCTTGATATAACACGGTGACGGACAAACCTGCTATGACCGTTGTGCCTATAGGGACGCGACGGTCATAGCCGGGAAAACTTAAGTGGACATGACGGCTGTGCCTGTCGCCAAATGGATATGTTTGCATGTTCGTGAGAATGAGGAGTCCCCTTAGGAAGATGTGTTGTTGATTGCATAAAAATCTGATTGATTTGAAGTGGTTGTTTGGCTGAAATTCATCGTTCACTCACATGGCAAACTCCGCACCATATTAGTCGGCAGTGTGTTGTGATTTTCATAACGGCATGCATAGTTATAAGTGATTATTATTTTATATTCAAGTTTTTAGGTAAGGACTGATTTATTTTAGAATACCCACATGTTGAAAACATGATATGATAACAACATTTTCACATTCTCCTGAAATAAGAAGATTTCACTTTCAGGTATTCAGTTTACGTTTCATAGACACAGAAAACCATGGATGAAGAAGAAAGAATGCGCTGACTCAAACTTTATGACGAAGTCGACTCTGATGAATTTATTGAACCAGAAGATCCTTTCGCTCCTACTGAGAGTGATTTGAGTGAATATGACTCGGAACTTGATCAGGGAGATTATTCGGATTCCAAATATGAAATTACAGAGGATCGCAATGAGGAAAGATTTACATTTTCCTAAGTAACGTTGTGTGTAAGTATCGGAAATCGTAACTCTCGAAGAGAAGTGTCTTACGGCCAAACATCGATGTCTACCAGTGAGGATGACAGTATTCCATGTGAGGGGAATTTTTACCTTTCATTCAGTATACTGTGTAGAAACCCNAGACTTGTCCTGATAAGCCAGCTCTATACCCTGGTCTATGTTTTGAAAAATGGCATCAGTAAAAATAAAGATGCTATCTCTAAAATTGTTTTTTTTTCATTGAACTTCTATACATCTTATTCTTACTGTTATAACCGTCCTGTCCTACCTGATAAAAATATTTGCCAAGTAGGACAGGGACTGCTATAACCGTCTGTCAATTTGACAAGAACGGTCAAGAAAAAAACTCAATTTTCATATTCCAACCCAGTATTAGACAATTTCCGTCAGTATTTCAATGAAAATATCGGTGATCCATTTTAATAGGAATTGCGTCCTTGTATTGTTCGTCATGCTCTCCTATATTCATGAAGAAATATTTTTTTAAACTGAGAAACATATTCTCTCAAGATAAATTCGAATCATTATTTCAAATGGACTGAATAAACGCTTCTTTCAAGTAAAAAAAAATATTCCTCCAAGATTGTGCATACATTTCAATAGAAATAATCACATCAGCTCAAGAAAACTAAGTATGCATTCTTTAGTCTGAGCAAAATTAATCTCGAAGCAAAACTGTTCCATCACCAAGATTCACGGAAAACCTGCTGCAACACAACCGTAAGATTGTAAGAGTAGTGGTGGGTCTACTAACGGGGCATAACCGGCTCAGGAAACGTATGAGCAACATGGGTCTCACAGAAGAAACCCAATACAGGTTCTGTCAAGACGAGGAAGAAACCGCACTGCATGTGCTCTGTGAATGCGAAGCGATAGCAAGGCTGAGACACGTAAGATGCGAGACTGGAAAACCAGAGACTGCCAGCTGTATGAAGGGGTCATTGTCAAAGCATGGAATCTCATTAAAGAGATTAAGCTAGACAATGAGCTCTAAGAAGCAATGAGCTCCACAATAGATCTGAACAGGTCGCAGTGAAGCAAGTTATGGGCTAGCTTCCCGACAATCTAATCTAATCTATCTGATAGTCATTCGATGATTTTCCATAAAAATTTTCTTCACTCTCTCAACATTTTCATCGGTTTTTGTAAAAAGCTTATACCACTTGTAAACATTTTTG
>NW_019295188.1:1702-19129 GCF_000500325.1 Leptinotarsa decemlineata
AATTTTCATCGACAAACTATTTTTGATAAGTGAGAAATTTGATTGTTTTGAGTAATTCAGTTCCGAATACACGAAATTTTTTTTTTCGCACCGAAGGAAGGTATGGTACGCAAATCTGTTGGGGTACGTCGATAGAGATACTTTAGAAGAATATATTCTGAAATTTCGATCAACAAACTATTTTTGATAAGTGAGAAAATTGACTTTTTTAAGTAATTCAGTTCCGAATATACAGAACTTGGTTTGTTTCGCACCGAAGGAACGATGGTAGGCAAATCTGTTTGGGCACGTTGATTGATATACATTCAAAGAATACATTATGAAATTTTCATCAAAAAACAAATTTTTTATTAGTGAGAAATTTGACTTTTTTGAATAAATCAGTTTGGAATATACGGAACTTTTTTTTTCGCACCAAAGGAACGTATATTACGCAAATCTGTGTGAACACGTCGATATATATATTTTCGAAGAATATATTCTGAAATTTTCATCAACAAACTATTTTTGATAAGTGGGTAACTCGACTTTTTTTAATAATTCAGTTTCGAATATACGGAACTATTTTTTTTCGCACCGAAGGAACGTATGGTACGCAAATCTGTTTTAGCATGTCGATAGATATACTTTCGAAAAATATATTCTGAAATTTTCATCAACAAACTATTTTTGATAAGTGAGAAATTTCATATTTTGTGGATGAGTCTTTTCTGGGTATTCGGTATTGTTCAACGCAGGATATTTCAAATAACATACTTCTTACAAGTCATAAAATTTTTACCGAGAAAACAATTTTCCAGTTCCCATACGCTACCTGTTTCGGTACAAATGAATATTTCCTGAATAATATTATAATCTTATTTTACATTTTTTTCGGTATTAATGCTTCTGTATAGGGACAGCTGTCTGATATAATGAGTTTATGTAGAATGCTGACTCATTCATTCGTAATGTTTCAATAATATATCGTGTTTTTGAAATGATAACATCGAAATACAGATAAAATTCACAATATTTGCAATATGGTAACACTGTTCGCAAATCTCATTCTAAACCCTGTTGTCCCTCGTCATAAACTGTGGATGAAAAGTTGTGGGTAACTTCACACTAAAGGTTCATTGTTGTATTCCAAAACTATATTGTTTTCATTCCCTAATTTCCATTTTTAAAAGGTTTGAATGATTTTTTTTGTTTTCAGATTAACGCACCGTGCGTGAAAAACAGACTATTCATTTTTGGCCCTAGTTTCAGGGTTCTGTAAAAGTTAGGATTGGTAGAAGTACAGCTCCGGGTGTTGCAACTTTTTTCAGTGGATTTGATGATCTTTTCGGATATTTTTTATTCAATTAAAATTTTGAATATTTTTCAAGATATGTCTACAGAAAACACTCTTTTCCACTCAGTTTGTATTCCAAACATTCTTTATGAAACTAAATCCGATAACATTCACTGGGTTTCTACACAATATGCTGAATGAAAATATAAATTTCACTTACATGGAACACTATCATGCTCACTGGTAGACATCGATGTTCCGCTGTAAAACACTTGCCTCAGGGCTCTTCAGTACCAATCTTCATAACATTTTAAGAAAAAACACACATTTCATACATAAATTATGATTTTTCTAGTCACGAAATAAGTTTCATCTACTTCTGTCATCGATGACATCCTAATGTTCAATTTGGAAAGGTTATATTTTCAGGAGTGACTAATTTTTGGGAGAGAAAGTTTTTGACTTTCCATTACTCCATCTAGATACAGAAAAATGTAGGAATTTTACAAAGGAAGAAGGAAGTAATCAATTTAAAAAAAAGTAACGTATACATAGATTTGTNATAATCCGTGGTTGAAAAATTATCCCAATTTTTCCCTCAATTATTAATTTGATAATTAATATTTTGTTATAAACTGAAAGTTTATGCAAACTTTTCATTTGGATCAAAATATTCAGAACCATGTGTATTCATAACCTCGAAATCATTTAAATTTTTTTTATGAATAGAAATGTCATGTTGATTAACAATTGAAGAATATTTATTTCAGTTCGAAATCCTATCAATACGACATTTTATTTATATTTTTGAAATGTCTCTAAGAAACGTTTCCGGAAGCTCGATTCTCGATTCATAAAATCAATATTTCAAGTAATGTCAGAAACGTAATAGGTACGTTCAAATCGGAAGTTACAAAATAATAGTGATATAGGTATTCATAAAAATGTTTATCAGCGGTTATGTATTTTACAAGTAGAACTCATTTTCGCCACACAGTATAAAAAACCAAACATCAACATTCTCAGTATTTTTTTCACCCTAACACTTTCCACACGAAAAATCAAAACAAAAACGATTTTTATTTTGTCCAATACCAAAAGAGTCGAAAAATTGTGGAATTAGCAGAATATTAACCAATTTTTATCAACTAAGTAACCAAGCTTTGTGAAATCTCAGAAGAAGAGCTATGAATCCAAGATGCATGAATCGATAATTTTGAAACAGACAAATTGATAAACCGTTTCTATTACTTCAGCAACCAGTGTCCGTGTAGCATAAAAAAGAGAGCCATATTCAAAATGTAAGATAAACAATATCGGAGTTCGTTATCATAATTGTTGTCATCTATAGATCAAGTCGTTTGAAACATGCTCCTATTGCGCCTATCATAACCAAAATACGTAATTCGGCGGATCTTATTTTCAGGTACATATTATTTCTTATATCGATCCATTTTCCATTGATAGTTGCCAAAAATGACGTGATTGAAATACTAGTCTCGTTGAATACCCCACTTAGTTCACCCAAACAGATTTTAAACAGATCCATTTTCCATTGATAGTTGTCAAAAATTACGTGATTGAAATACTAGTCTCGTTGAATACCCCACTTAGTTCACCCAATAAATGGCATCTGACTACAAAGTATACGTTAATATTTGTTTATTGTCCTTCCTCCATATGTAATTTTGGTTGGCTCTTTTCTCCTTCAGGTGTAGGTCAACTGAGTGATTTCACAGGTTCATCCAATCAGTATTCAACGGCCACACAAATTTGAATCAAGACATCTTTACTCATTGGTTCTTTCTAATGAATCAGTTTCTGCAAAGTGATTTTTCATTATCCTATCATTCTCTTTCATTATATCTAGTTTTTCGTATTTTTTAAAATTGCAAACATATTGGCTATTCATATTCAAATTTACTTCTATAATCTGAAACTCAAAACATACTCCAGAAATAGTACCATCGAATGTCAGTTATTACCTGAATGGAAATATTTTGTTATATCTTTTTTATTTGATTGATACTTCAAATTTTGGTAAATCTAATCATTAGAAGCAGAATTAATGACAGTTTTCACTATTTTGTTATAAAAGTAAATTCAAAAGAATTTTAGTTGGTAGACAAATCCTGCTTCAGAGTACCTCGCGCCTTATTAAATCGTTGGAAATACCAGGTCGTAGCATTACGTCGCATTAAATTCTCGCGAAACCTCATTTGAAATGATGATCCTGTTAATCCTAGTTTGAATGTGATATTTCCGTACCTGCAGGATATTCATCATGGCGGAAGATGATCTCAAGCTGATGGAATTCTGGTGTTTCATTACAGTTCGGAGATAATCTGGGAGGTTGAGAAACCGTTTTCTCTGCTACTGATGATTTCAACTGATTCTATGATTTGTTTGAAAGTGGTTGACATGTTTCATGGTGAATTTTGTTAGTTCGGACTTCCATTGTCTAATCTTATATAATATGATGTGAAATCTCTGAAATAACAAATAAAATTCAAAATTAAAATGAATAGCTGAATATAATAATTATTTAGAGCAATAAACCGTGAAATGAAACCACAGTGGAATAAAAATGAGCAAAAATTAAAAACTGAATAATTAAAAATTGAATAGGTTTCAAACCAAGTTACCTCACGACGTTTCGTTTGTTAGTATTCACAATCGTCTTCGAGTGATGACTGGACTATTTCTTCGAGAGATGGGTATTTATAAATTATTCGAATGCTTCCACACATCCCTTCTTCCTTCTCACCGCTTCACCGGTTTAGTGGGAGTTAACCGAGTTTTCTCTTGGTTGAAGGTTTAAGTATGTAGCATATATCGTTGGACGTGTTGTTTGAACTTCTTTGAACTTCCTCTCAACCAGTGTTTCTCCCTATAGAGGGGATCACTTGATATTATGTTGATGAGCTCAAAATTGATCTACTATTTCCGATATGCTGGTTTCTCCTCGCTGTGTGTTTTTCTTGTGCTCGACAATGCTGACCCTCAATTGGTTTCACCAATATAAGATTCGCCGCACTCACAGGGTATCCGGCAAATGCAATTCATGGAATCACAGTCCGCGTTTGGTGGCCTGGTTTTTTGAGGCTGCTACGGATGGTGTTTCCGGATCTGAAGTAGATTCTGATGTTGAACTTGAAGCCATTTCTTTTTATCCTTTCCTACAACCCTCTGACGTAGGGAAGAACAAGCACTTGTTGTGATGGCTTTTCTTCCTTATGAGGCTATTGCTGTCTTGTTGCCAAAATCTGTGCCACTACCACTTTGGAGTAACCATACCCGTGAACATCTTTTTTAACGATGTCTACTTCCTTGTCGAGACCGTCCTTCTTATTACAGAGTTCGAACGCATAATCCAATATTGATTTGATAATTTATCTTTAGGTAGATTGATGGTAGTTGGATTCCTGATTCAAATACTGTCTCGTGTTAGTGGTTTTTTTGTATACATATGTTTGCCACTCAGTGTTGGTCGTTTTCACCAATATGTCTAAAAATAGCAATTGCTTGTAAATTTCCTTCTCCTTGTGGAGGTGATGGAAGATTTACGCTGTTGATCTAATTCTGAAAGGTATCTAGTTCTGTATCCCCATGGTTCCATACTAAGAAGGTGTCGTCAACATATCTCAACCAGACTCGGGGCTTCTTCAATAGCCAGAACACTGGTTTTAGTAAGAGTTCAAAGAAGCTGCATATACGATGTCCAGCGATGAAAAATCATCAACGATATAATTTTTTTTTCACTCATATATCTATCCAACAACGATGATATATAATTATCCCATATTGAACGGAAGTCATTTATGGGAAAATCAGAAGATTTACTTTTTTGGGTCTCTGCTACAAATATTTCCTTTTCAGTTTCGAAGAAATTGTCATTATTTTTCTAATGGGAGTTCATTCTGGGAGTTTTTGGAACAAATGAGATGTTTCTTCGGTAATAATAGCATGAAGGGCACGTGAATTATATTTCTCGTTCACACAAAAGGGTTTTTAAAAAAGAAGAAAGCGGGCGTCACGTATTTGAACTGCCCTTCCAATCTTCACACAGTTCCACATTTAAAAATTCGAGGAGCATAGCCCTTCGTCGATTCTATTTCTTGGAACGTAGTCTCCAGACTGATGTTAACCACTTTGAAACATAGTGCAGCTTCATATGAAATTATCTTGAGTCTCCTCACATGGAATTAGCAAAACTTCTGCCCGACTTTCCACCCCATTATTATATTCCACATCACTCTGTACTTCGATCTGAAAGTTTGACTACTAAATTTTCCTTGGTTTTTCATGCTTTCGCAAAGTCGAACCATAATTTATCTTCGAATGATTCATCACACGTCGGCCCTAAATTGCAGAAAGAAGTACTCCGTTCACTCTTATACTTCCGAATAGTTTTTGCTACCGATCCGTGGCAAGATTTTCATCGACTTAGAATGTCTGAGAGTCATGAAGACTCTCAAGGGATCGTTTGGAGATTTTCAAAATCAGAGGCAATACAATGTCACCAATTTAATACGGTAACATACAGAATATCCTCCTCATTCCAAAGTATAGTAAACCTTATGAAGCTAGGACAGACTACCTGTCCCAATACCTCCAAGCCTCCAAGATTCTAATTAAATATTTGTCAACGATATACTTACAGTGTTGAATCCTTTCACTCGGCACTCGAAATCCATAAAGAAAGATCTGAATTTCAGGTTGTGGAGGTTCAGAACTGAGACAATTGGCTAGCAATTTTCTTTTATTTTTTCATGTAGATGATTATGCCACAAAATATAATTCGATTTGCCTCATATATTCAATCTTCTCGCCTTTCTTTCCCCAAACTGCTCATTCAATATTTATGGTTATCTGGCTTTGGCCATAATAGAGTCTCTCCTCCATGAGTAAGTACTTCCTGGTTTTCTCATAAGGATAGTTCATCATGGACATCTTCCCTTTCTTCACCTCGTCCTATTTCGCTCAGTAATATATATTTTTCTCAGCTGCATGGTTTTTGCGATAGCTCCTAAAAAGCGTATGCAGCAGTCGTTTGCCAGTGTCAGATAGTCAAATAGATATATATTTTTCTGTGTGCCAAATTTCGAGTCGTACCACTTGAGCGGAACAATATTTCTCGACTCGAAGTGTGCTCTGTTATTCTGTTGTCAGATATAAAGTTTGCCGTTATCAAAAGATAAAAATATTGTAGAAGTAGTCTCAATTTTCGGTTGGGAAGATTCGATAGTAGTTCAATTTTGGATATGTTCTGCCTCGCATAAATAGGCTATCTTTGTGAGTAACCAAGTTAGCTTCATTCAGGAAAAGGTATCTCCGCATCGATGGTCTCACGTATTATCTGAGGAAAATACTGCGAAATGCGCGACGTTTGGGACATCCTGCCGTTCGAATTATACCAGCAAAGGAATATTGGGCGGCCCCTGTTCCTTACATCAACATAAGTAGCTATAAGTTATTTGAAATTCCACTTGCAATGGAGATATTGGAATGGGTGAATCAACAGGATTCCCTCGGTCCATTGGTATCAGGGAAAACAATTTTTTAAATTGCTATCGTGATTGACATTATCAGTTCTTTTAAATCTTGTTTTTAGAGCTTGAAATGCCATTGTCTTCTTTCGGGGAACTTTTCTTTGTATATCCTAGGTGCAAGGAGGTAGTATCCGTCACTTTCCCCCAAAGCATAGACCATTTGTACCATATATTCCAATATATAATTCAGAATAAAAATGATTAAATCTTCACGCGAAAGAAACTTCAGCATATGGCGTTATTAACAAATTCCGAGATTCATTTTTTGATGTCAGTCATAGATAAATGGGTTTTTAAAGAAAAAAAAGTATAAATATCCTTTAGGCTTTTTACACATTTCTTACCTTTGAAACCGCTGATAACTATCAATAGATGGTATGAAAAATGCTAATGTACTAGTGATTAGTTTGAGTATCCGAAAAACAAATTTGAGTAAGTGAACACAAGAAAATACTTTTTTTGTGGTTACAACAATTACTAATGTAATGTAACTTTACTTGATTCATGTTTGTCGGTGACATAAGTTGGTGACACTGTCGAGTTTATAGTTTTGTTAGTTTTGAGGCAGGTCACGTGTGTGGTTGATTTCGAGAATTCGACATGCTTGCTTGTAAAGATTTGAGTAAGCAAATAAACCAGAATAAAAGATAATGGAGTTTAATGATACGACATGGTGGCATCGGTAACTCACAATAATTAGAAGTGAGAGTATCAAATCCCGAAAAGTATTCGAATCTTTTTCGTTTCAATGTCGTAGCTCACGGAGTTCAAGAGAAGCCATCTTGTGCCAGAGTTAACCGTTGCAGTGAAGCAAACAGAAAGAGGACTATGTATACCGGAACCGATAATAGAGCAGGAGCGGCTGCAGTGCCCAAGATAACAATGTTTGCGAATGTTTTGCCTCCCAGTAAATTTACCTTTACAAAACTACAGGAATGGCCACAATGAAAAAAGAGGTTTGAGCGTTTTATGTCAGTGAGTGGTTTTGGCAAGAAATCTGATGAAGAGAAAATAGATATTCTAGTCTACTTCATGGGTGGCGAGGCAGAGGAAATACTCATCCAATTTCAATTAGCATTTCATATCTCAACGAAATATTTTATTTGAAAGATATAAATTTAATGCAAGGTCAATCTTGATTTTTTTCGATGTCTATTTGTTGAAAGTTACTCAAAAATTTTTTTTCATATTTTACTGTTACTGTTTGAGACATTGTTATAAACAAATACTCTGTTTATGAGTAAATCTGATTTTTTAAAAATGAATTTGTTGGAAGCCATGGCAATCAAAAAATCAATGAAAAACCAGAAATATATACCCCTAAATGAGCAACTCGATTTATGTAGGTGTCACCTCTTCAATTTATAAGTTTAACAACCCCTAGAATTTTCGATGGTGAATTTTAAAATTGGCATCCTGGTTCGCCCAACTACCTGTCTATCAAATACCTGTCCTTACTCCTGATGGAAACCGAGTTTTCAAACTTCATATCTCAGTTTTATGCTTGATAATGGAGTCAAATCCGAAACCGATCGTATGAAATCAACTAGTGGTAATTAGACAAAAGTGTTTTTATTCATTTCATTAAAGTGATCATGAATTACCACAATGAATCACATAATATTCGTGATACTTTAAATCACATTTACAGACCTGGTATGATTGTTTACATTTGTGATAATTTCAATTTCGATTTATAGTCTAATATTCACTTCAGATCATTGCGCAATGTGATGTCTTGTTGCAAGAATGTATCCCAAGCACTGTTGGGATACATTCCGTAGGTATGGCATCTAGACAATCCAACTAATTTCATAGATTTCTATCCACACACTTAATTTTTGAAACCATTTGTTGAAAGCGTAGTGTTCGATCTCGTCAGTCGTAAAATGAGGAACAAGAGGTCTTCGGAAATCGACACGGTACCTGTCTTCTTGCTGGAAAACATATTTAATACTACCATAGAACCGTTAACCTTCTTGGTGAATCTATCATTTTTAATTGGCATCTTCACATCGCAGCTGATCGTGGGCAAAGTAACTCCTATTCAAAAAAGTTGAAAAATTATGAACATTAGAAAATTTGTGACCAGTTACTATTCCTGACCCATAACATTAAAAGTTCCTTGTTATTGCCGCGATTAATCGAATCTTCGGTTTCATCGTGTCCACGAAAAGCTAATTCTTGGGAACCCAAATAAATCTTAATATTGATAATTCTCTTTAAATTCGACCGATTTTCCCCTGATTATCAAAAGAAATTATGGCTTCTTTTTGAGCTGTATCTAAAGCTGTTGCTATATTTTGTTTGCTAAACAATTTTAATTTACAAGACAAAACTATAATATGCTCCTTAGATTTAAACGGAGACCAACTGGAGGCTAGCCCCCTCTAACGCTATAATTTCTGCAACTAAATTACAAATCGTGACGTATGTCGCTGGTTGGATCGGTCTCGTGGAAGCCTGTGCATTTTAAAGCGGTCGGAGGCTTGGCTCCCTTGTAACGTATGACATTTATTATTTCGGGTAGATGGTTTATTCGTTATTCGTTCATGGGCGTTGCGTTTGAGTTTTGTTGATGCAGGATACAGTGTGGTACGTACTACGTAGTGAGTGTTTTTTCGGGCATATTATGTATTTAAATCAAAAATTAATGGTAAAGTAATGATAACCAAGCATTTTTAGAAAAAAAAAAATCATAATTATTCGTCAATATCTTCTAATTTATTGCGATGAATAGCCTCAAATTTTATGGGTAGGCTAAGCCTCCCTTGCCTCCTCTGATGAGCCGCCGCTGAACAAAAGCATGTTAAAATAAGCACATGTGAACATGCTCTCAGCGAGCTGATACATATTTTATATTAATCCAGCATATTTTCACTATTTACAGATAAATTAGGACCCTGCCCGGAACATTTAATCTAATACAGCAAATTTTACCAATGAGCGAGTTTTATCGCCAGGATAATCATGATAACTCGTACCAGTAAATGTAAACATGAATTTGGCTTTTGATGAATTCACTTCACGAATTATATTTTCCGTGAACTGCTCAGTGACACGTTTAGAATGTCATGATTTGAATGAAGTATTGTTTTTCTCATCCATTGAATTATTTGAATAGATTTATCATATCGTGTGGAGAGCATTGACATTTTTTCAATGTTTTATTCTTTATCGATAACCAGGGATGCTATATGCTTCTGCTCTAAAACCTTACTTGGTTGAATTATTGCAAAGTTATTCTTTTCAATGTCAAATTTCAAATCGTCCATTTCAAAAATATACTGAAATCATGATTCGAGAATATAAAATATGCTAACCTCTATGACGATGATGTTAACTTCTTAGATTGTTGTAAACTTGCTGTTACCTTGCTTCACCAAATACTTATCACCTATTCGAATACTTTAGCTAATCTGTACTGAGTGTGGAAGCATGTACTCTGAGGATATATAGGAATTATCGAAAAAGAAGATGGGTCGAAAGTACGCTTTGTACAGTCCTCAAGGTCATGTATTAGAGAATTGAACAAGGTCATGACGCATACATAGCTCAAGGTCAAGTGTAGCCATTCAAGTGTAGCCGATATTGGAGAAATGGGAGTGATATTCAAAGTTGAGTCACGGATTTGATCTTGAATGACCTTGATGATAATAAATGCCAAATGCACAGAGTGACTTCGAACTACCTTCAACATGGCTCATCAATGCCATATGACGTAGTTCAAGGTCATTCAAGCTCACAGCCAGAGTCATGTGGAGGTTACCCCGTCAAGGTCATGTGACGTCATTCAAGGTCAAGTGGTGGTGTGAGGACTTCGGATTGGTATAAATCAACTACTGACGCATCAAGAGCATTGCTTTGGGTTCAGACCGGATATCCCCCAAAATGATCAATCTCGTCACCTTTTTTTTATTAACACGCTTTTATTAGCTTCATCTATATGTTTGTATGTATGTTTGTGTATGTATGTATGTTTCTTTGTTTGTAACTCTCAATCTCGGGATCTGTATTTCACAGAATTATCGACATTATCGCTTGATCTATTCGCAGGCAGATGGCACTGTACTCAACCTCCTTGATATATCAATATTATTGCTTGACCTATTCGCGGGCAGATGGCGCTGTACGTAACCTCCTTGATATAATTCGCTTAGTATGAGCTTAGTAAAAAAAAACTATAGACTTACTTAACTGTCTAGTCTCTTGCCCGTTTCCGAAGTTGGCATTACAAAAAGTAATTTTCTGCAGCGGTTGCATAAATTTCCTGGTCTTATCATGACAGCATTACTGTTAACTCTACTCTTTTCTTTTTATTGTCTGTTTCAATTGTACATCATGGTAAATGATGTATTATTATTATTATAAAACTGAAGCGAGTTTTCATTGAATTTTCATTAAATAAAATTTCAATATCGAATTCCTCAATAATAAATAATCAATTTCGAAAAAGTCACAGAGGTAATAGACGGACAATAACATTTTGAATGATGTATCACAATGCCATTAATAAAAATGTAGAGGGTAGTTGATATGAGAAATGAAGTGATTCTTGTAATAATTCCATATGACACAAGTGTCAAAATTTCATTCGATTTCAATTCATCCTATATTCATAAATGTTGTTATCGATTGAAATATTGAATTGGATAATTGAGATTCATTTTCCGAATAAATATTGTATGAAATGGTTAAGATACCTAAGATTCTATAACAGTTATGTAATTTTCATTAACGCACATCTTCTAGTTCCAATTCTACAAGGTGTTTAAAAAAGTGAACCTGATTGTTTCAATATTTTTTCCTGGAAATCTGTATGGGTGACAAGAAAACGGTTTTCATTATATCGATCTACCCAAGATTCTATAACAGTTATGTTATTTCCATGAACGCACATCTTCTGGTTCCAATTCTACAAGGAATCTCAAAAAATGAGTCTGTTTGTTTCAACAATTTTTTTATCGAAATCTGTATGGGTGACAAGAAAACAGTTCTCACTATATCGATCTACCTAAGATTCTATAACAGTTGTGTAATTTTCATGAACGCACATCTTCTAGTTCCAATTCTACAAGGTGTTTTAAAAAGTGAGTCTGATTGTTTCAATATTTTTTCCTGGAAATCTGTATGGGTGACAAGAAAACGGTTTTCACTGTGTTCATGTATCCATGATTCTATGAGAGTTGTGTGATTTTCATGAACGCACATCTTCTGGTTCCAATTCTACAAAGAATCTCAAAAAATGAGTCTGATTGTTTCAACATTTTTGTTTTCCGAAATGTGTTCGGCTGACAAGAAAATTGTTATCACTACGTCAATCTACCCAAGATTACATAAGATTTATGCGATGTTTATGCACGCACATCAGCTGGTTTCAATTCTACAAGGGGTTTAAAAAGTTAGTCTGATCGTTTCAACAATTTTATTCTCGAAATCTGTATGGGTAACAAGAAAACGGTTTTCACTGTGTTGATCTATTCAAGATTCTATAAGAGTTGTGTGATTTTCATGAATACGAAGAATCTCAAAAAATGAGTCTGATTGTTTCAACAATTTCTTTTTTGAAATCTGTTTATATGACAAGAAAACTGTTATCACCAAGTTAATCTTCTCAAGAAACTATGGAAGTTGTGTGATTTTGATGGATGCACATCATCGGATATCATTTCTATATGGGGTATTGGAAAGTAAGTCTAATATTTTCAATTTTATTTTTCCCTAAATATGTATTGTTGATGAGAAAAGGATTATCAACGCCTCAATCTACTCAATACTGTAAAAATATTAAACACCAAATAGTCTTAATAATTTCACGTTCAACCTATAGTGAACAGGTATTTCCAGCCACATATATTAGTACGGGTGCTAATAATTTTGTATCCCAACCACAGATTTTTATTTTCCTCTACGTCGGCATGTGTGGACAGAAATCTGTGGATAACTTCACGCCAATAAGAGGATAAGCAGATAACCTGACTTGGTCATGCCGGTACCTACAAAGCATTTTTCGCGAAGAAAAGGAAATAAAAATTATCAGTTATAGTGCACTATTAACTCGAACCTTCATATTACTATAGACGGAAAAGGCGACTGCGATTAGCAATCCAAATAATTATCGAAGTAACGATTTCCAGCCATCCTGCTGACGAGTATCAAGGTTGGCCGCATTTTTACCTCGGGATTGTCATTTCGATTCATACTCACAATGAACCAAAACACTCATCAAATACAGACCATTTTGGCATATTATTATAATGAACGAGACATTTCTTTTTCCTTCGAGCTGCATTTTTTTAATTGATTTTTTTCCACATTTGATTAAATTTCGTAGAATACCGATCGTGCACCTAGTTTGCGTCTTTTGGCAATTCGCCGATGACAATCATCTCAAGAAGTGGAAATCACAGAAGAGTTTTAATTTCGCTTACAATGTGTTTTTGTTATTTTTTGTTCATACAGTACGTTTCTAATTGCCGTTACATGATAATTCTATGCGTAAATACCTTTTTCTCGATAACATTCGAACGTGCTCTGTGTTTAATAAAACCAATGTTCTATTTTTCCGTTAACCTACGAATGGCAATCTTCAAAACTTATATGAACTATGGAATAACGAGGTCTTACCTTCCAACGTGTGATTCCTCGGTTTGATCCTTATTTAATTGCCTGATTTTTTTCTCAAGAATCAAACCATTCATTAACTTCAGTATATTCTTTGCTCTTTGCTCACCTGGCTTTCTCTCTTCTTTTTTTATCAAATTTGTAATCCCTCTCATGAATCGAAACTGTTACTCAATCTCAGATTCAACTGAAATAAATAAAATACTCCAAATATACCCTCTCACCTGTAGGTGCACTGTAGGTGCATTACAACTCTCATTTGAATTTATATAATAATACGTCGGTTGATAAGAAACTCGAGAGCCTTATGGCTCAAAGACTGATCGGAAGGAATTGAATGTTGCTATTCAAATCCTTCTTTAGATACAAACATATCTCCAACATTGCAAGTGATTTTAAAAATCAACATTTTGCCATCCTCAATCTTTTGGCAAATACTAATGATCCTGATATGGATGAACAACATAAAATTCTGAAAACTTTGATGAAAATTTTCTTATAAACCTCAAATTATTTGATGATTGAAGATGTTGATGTTGAAGATAGCTGATCTAGTGAATATTTCATCGGATACTCCCTATTATTATACTTTTGAGAGGGAGTGGAAATGAAGTGAAATATAGTGAAATGGGGAAAAACACCTTTCCCGTTGCCTCTCATGTGAACATACAACTTTGTAGGTACGTGTGGCATATACCCGATGAAAGAACAACAACTAACTCAGCTAATGCCGCGCAGAAGGCTGAAGTAAAACCATTAGACATTGTCTGCAGGTGGCGCAGTGAACATCCCACTGAATCAACTGCAGATAGAGTTTATGACTAGTTAATTTTGTTTGTTTGGGACACTCAGAACGGTTGACTCCGTCTGAAATGACCTGTCCGATACTGACGAGGTGCAAGTACCCCGAAATGGGTCTATCAGTGATCGTCTCGAACAAAATAAATTGATTTCTGCTATGCATACAGCGGGAGTTACTTGCGACGAATCTAACGAATGGAAGACGTTGTACAGGTGTCTTTATGGTTTTACTTCAATTCTCTGCACTTCATTAGCTGGGTTGTTTGTTGTCGTCCGTCGGGTATCTGCCACACGTAACTACAAAGTCATAGATTCGCATGAGAGGCAAGGGAAAAGGTATTTTTTACATTAACTTGGGCATGTGATATGCACCTCTCCGAAATATGTTCATTATTCTGACTCCCACTCCAGAGTATGTGTTTGTGAAGTGGTTTCTGGACTTTTTCTGCAGGTGCGCAGAGGCCATCCCACTGAATCAACTGCAGATAGGGTACATGAATAGTTAGAGTTGATTTTGTTTGTTCGGGATACTCAGATGGTTATCTCCGTCTGCAATGACCTGCCCGGTACTGACGAGGTGTAAGTATTCCGAAACCGGACTATCGGTGGTCGTTCCGACAAAATGGAATTGATTTCTGCTTTTCATAATCCGGGTGATTCTCTACGGTGGCTCACCCATATAACTTTTTTATTATTGGAGATGGATAAACGAAATTTGGGGGTTGTGTATTATAGTTCCATTTACCTACATTTTTTGACATATTCACTTGCTTTGCCGTACTTCCGATTTGACCGGAAATGACCCCAACTTTGATCAACTAACATGGGAAAATTACGACTTTGAGGCTTATGGCGTCGGCTTACGAATAATTTGATGCCTCCCCGGGATATTAATCATTATTCCGACTCCCACCCCGGAGTATGCTTGAGTAGTTGTTTCATAGGTATAGATGAGGCTAGTAGCGCAGAAACACGTGCCCATGGTTAGCTATCAATTTTTTTTAAGTGCTTTATATAGAAGAGTGGTTTTTCGGAGATTCGGCCTGTTGAGAAATGTATTTTTATCAGCTCAACCGATGAAACGATCTCACTGCGTGTAATTTTTCTTCAAGGTATGTATATCAATGTATGACAGAATTATCATATCCCACTGAGGAATATGTACATGACATGGACCTGAATAATTTTTTTAAGGAGTCTAATCATATCAGCATACTATAAGTCCAGAATATATACCAAATTTAATAGAATTCAATGAATTGAAGTTCAAATAATCTTTGAACATGAATTTTAATACTAAGAAATGAAATATATGGCATGTAACAATAATAACCAACTAGAAAATAAAATTCAAAAAAATGTTGAAACTTGACTAGAATTCAATTCAACATCATCAGTGCAGCATATATTGCATGAACATTAGAAAAAAAAATACATTTCAAACATAAAAACATATCAAATTAGGTTTTTGTTACAATGAACCTTAAAGAGTATTATCAACTGTAAGTTATATTACTCTTTCCCAACACCACATCTTTTGATCTTCCTCTTGAAGATGATCACTTGGTAATTGAAACACGTATGGATATGTCAAAATAACGGTTTGGTGTTTAGAAAAAACTCCAGTAATATTCATTACTACACCAAAGGTTCCAAACAGTTCATCACAAATAAGTAGGTACATAAGTTAATTTCAAGCACATTATCTTATAAAATCTTCACTTTTGAAGTTTGACAATTTTTTTATGAAATTGAAAACTATTTTCATAACCGGATTCAGCCTTTGATATTTGGAACCCGAATCTGCTGAACTTTCAAAATTAGACGCTGTAACAACTCTAATATTATTGAAAAACTTTTTGGATATTGAATATTGAGAATGAAGTATAAACCACCTTCAATGCTTCTAGGAAATTCACAAATCCTTCTACAAAACCCCATCATCAAGTATAAAACTAAAATGTGAAATTTGAAAACTCCGGAGTTTTTAGGTAAGATAGGACAGGTAGTTAAACGAACCAGGATGCCAACTATAAAATTCAACACTGAAGATTATAGGGGTTGTTGAATTTATAATTTTTTTTTAATTATGACTTAGCACATGTACTCAATGTACCAAAGTGTCAAATAAATAAATAAATTCAAGAGTGGAGACCTACATAAATCGAGTTACTCATTTAGGGGTATATATTTCTGGTTTTTAATTGATTTGGTAATTTCCATGGCTTCTAATTCATTTTCTTCTCTTTATTACATACGTGTAGGATTTTGAGGCAATATTTATTCATCTTGTGTTTTGATTCTTGAAGATGTTTGTACATTGTAGATTTTTTTGTCCAGACGTGTTCACACCGCCTTATGTCAAAATTGCTCAAGGGTTGACCTGTATATACTGCAGAGCATTCGCCACACTCTATTCTATATACACCTGATTTATTCATCTTGTGGAATTGGCTGCGGGTTGTGGAATTGGCCGCGGTGGTAGTGCGCCCGACTCATGATCGAAAGACCGTGAGTTCGATTCCTGCCTTGACCAGATATTTTCCTCGAGAGAATTTATCTGGTTGAAGCTGGGATGATTCTGCAACCGTATTAGGAATCACACGTTAAAATGTAAGACCTCGTTAGTCCTTAGCTCGCACAAGTTTCTCAACTTCTAAGAGTTGTCGTTCGAATGGGGGCGACAGCTGTATTGTCTTCTCGGCAGTTTGGGTATAATTTACTCATAGGTGTTTTGTGGTTTTACCGGATATAATCTTTCCTATTAGAGAAATGGGTACCTTATTGTTTACTGCAATTTGCTCAATTATTTTTATTTTAGTTCTTGGAAATTCTTCTCAGGTGAAAGGATTGCGAAAGCTCTGTGTACCATCCACCTAAACGCGGATAACTTATGTGAGAGTGGACTGAAAAAAACAAAGGGAATTGTACAGTCTGTGAAAGTGTTTTTCCGGTAGATATTGGATTGAAAACCATTATTGACTCTTGAAATATTCAAATTTAAGAAGTTAAGCTTCTTGTTTTGTTCGTGAACTTAACTGTGAACTTAATTTTGTTATGTCTATTGAGTAATTTCCAAGATGAACTAAAAATAATCAAGCAAATTGCAGTAAACAATCAGGTACCAATTTCTCTAATAGGAAAGATTATATCAGGTGAAACTCACAAAACACT